>JANTNT010229043.1:0-14812 GCA_024752375.1 Entacmaea quadricolor
ACGCTTTATAGCGGCTGTGAATTAAATGCGATTTCATCAAAAACTTTCTCATTCGAAATTTCTATCCTTCTCTTGCAACCTGGGAAGGTTTTCCCCTAATGATATATTTTGCGTTCGCGTAATTGCGCTTCGAAGTTGAAAGGTTGTGCGCCGAAAATATCCCATCGAGCCTCCTTAAAAGTTCTCTGAAAGTAGCAAGATAATTTTAATAAACGAATTATTTAAAAAAGCTCTTACAATCATGGTTTAATAAAAGTTACTTGTTGACGGCCGGAGTTCTCTTGGGTGTTATCAGGATATTTCATGTTGTTTTGACTATATTTTGTTATGGTTGAGGAAGCGGTACACACTAGCATGAAGTGACCTATGGGGAACGACAGCTAGCCCTCCTAACGACAATTAAGTGCCTATAGCCAATAATGCACGGGTTGTAATAACAAACAAGAGTAATTAATTCATATCATAAGTTCCCATGTGAATACGACTAAGGTGTGCAGTTAGGCTTGACCTCTAGTTGGGGAGGTGCTCGTATACATTTGATTACCACGCCAAAATCGGTGTCAAATCCAACCAAACTAGCTATAATAACATCAAAAACTTAGTAAACTGTTGGTTGGTTTACGAGAAATGAAGCCGAGTTCTTGGTTAGATTAGTTTATGACTCTTTCTGGCGAAGAAAACTTTCTAAAATAAGGTAAGACTTTTGCCACGGTTAAATGCGTTTGAGCATTAATTCACGAGGTGTGTTCGAATTTCCATCTCCTAATTTCAATCTTGCACGGACAGAATCAACACAGATTTGAAACACTGAAGGTGAGCTGAGTTACTAGAGAGGATTTCTCGAAAAACAATCTGTAATGAGAAGTAAAAAGAGGGCTCCTGGATAATTTTTCAACCATTTAAAGTTCATCTACTTGACCATCCTACAGCCATCAACACTGAATTGTCGATGGAGAACTTTGTGTAAAGTTCAAAACAATGAAAGTTCAGAATCTTATTCTTTTATTCTTTATCTTATTCTTATTATTATTCTTCCTTAATATAGCTAACTGAGTCTTTGTGCTCTTATCGAAATGTTTTCATGATCAGATAGCGTACACAAGGAAAATGGCGAACAAATGAATCAATCTGTCTGTCAATATTTTTCTAAAAGATAACTAAAAAATTCAAAATTATTTGAAAAGAACAAATTTCGCAGCTATCATTTATTATTGTTAAGGCATATGCTAACAGCTAATATAAATTGATTTTGGCAAGTAAAACCTAAGCAAATCATGTTATTTCAGAGACCATTACATAAGGCTTCATTGAACTTGCAAATCTCACAGATCGATATAAAAGCATTCAAGCATGTTCAAATAATTAAATTTCCTCACAGTTCGACACAACTAAAATCTTTGTACATAAACGTTCATACGTACAAGCAAAACTATTGCTACAACGCTGAAAATGCCCTACTTCAATTAGGTCTTAAATCATTCAGTAAAAAGTTGAGGATTTTTTTGAGCGAAATAAAGAAATAATTTCGTTTGTTCTTCTCAGCTAGGGTCCAGCTTAATCAGTCAGGGATTCGAATCCCTAGAATTCCGACTCTGGAAAGTCATTCATTTATGAGAATATGTACAGACACAAACAAATAAAGTTCTTATAAGTTCACATCAGTTTTCCTAACGCATTTCTCTTTTAGCAAGCTGGCTGATCTTGATCATTTCTTTATACATCAATTGTAATAAATAATTGTAAAAAGGAAAAAAAAAAAAAAAAAAAAAAAAAAAACTTATACCCCCCAAGGCTTTCTGTTCATTAACTAACATACTAATTAGTATATTTGAATATGGATGATAAAAAAATTTTGGCTTTTGAGGAAAAAATATCGATTAAGCATGAAGATTTAACATTGTAATCACTATCGAGAATCCAACGGCTTTTTTACGAAAAAATTAGATGGGAAAATTCATGAAAACAAATCTTACAAATATTATTTCATTACAGGGTCCGATTAAGGCGCCATTGACAGCCACGCAGCTTACAATCATCTTAATCATCTTAAGTGAGATTTGTGTAGGTAATCAAATAGTGGAGAGTGAAATGAAGGACAAATTTCACGCGTGTTAATTTCACGAGTTATCATTTGTTTATCCATTAATTCTATGGAGAACAAATTGAGGAAAGGAATTTTGGACAGCAAGGTTGACAAGACAGGTTGATTTGGACAGCAAAGGTTGAAATTTCGGATTACGCGTGAAATTTCAAGTAAATTAAGGAATACTGATTTGTCATCAATATTATGAAGTGTTAGTTCGTTTTACCTCCAATTGGAATTACTTAAATAATTACAAATGATTTCAATCCAACTCTAGGACTGGTGTTAATTCAGGGAGATTTTCTTATTTGAATAATATAATAATAATAAACTCAAAATATTTTTCTCTTTTGAAACTAAATCTCTACTTATTACGTCAAAACGAAAATGTGTGTTCTTAAGTTTCCGTAAATCTATTCGATTTTGGACACGGTGAATTTAAGTTGAATGAAACTTTATATATATATTTAAACGCTCGTTCTAGTGGCATATACCTTAAGGCAATTATAGGCAATGATAAATGGTTGATGGCCCGCTAGAACTGCGTACAATTCAAGGAATCGTTCCTGTTGTGACGTCATAATCTCAGAACGCTTTTGTCATTCAAGTTCAACCATTATCTTGAATCCTTCAGAGGGATTAAAAGATTTAAATGTGAAAAATAATTACAAAAGGATTTTGGTAGAATTGGAATTGCAAGACGTCGTTAGGGAAATGCTCCAATGGAACTCCAAATTTAGGTCGGTTTGTATGACTTATTAATAAATCATTTCTCACGCTTCGGCGCAATTATGGCTTCGACGTATTCGCCGTCAGGCTGACTAAGCAGTAACTATTTTCGTCATTTTATCTTTCCCTAATACCAATTAATGAAAAACAATCTATAAGACGTAAGAAACAAGATTTAAAGCAGCATCGTGAACATTATTTGGTAACGTACTAAATTGTAACTAAATTATGGCCACTGGCTGCTAAAGTTTAATGCTTGATATTACAATTCCTCTTCTCGACGTCGTATTCGAGTTTCTCTCGCAAGGTCATTAACGTTTTCAGTCGTCGGTTTGATCGTAATAACCTAAATAATGTTAATTTCTCACGAGAAATGCAATCATATTTACAAGTGACTTGTTATAACTTATACCTCTAAAAGTGGTACATTTGCCTTGAATCCCATGTTCCCGTAGTTAACGGTTATTGCCATTCTGTATGTTGCTAGCCGTTGCGTGGCAAATGCACACACAATTCGTACAATATAATATAATATTTATATGTTTTCAGAATCTTATAATGAATGATGAAGCTTTTGGATTGAGTAAAGACAAGTTACAGGGAATTTGTTAAATCAGTGTTAATAATTAATGAGGACAAAACAAAGAAAAATCAGTACCGTGACGTGGTTTGGATACAGTGACCCAACACTAGCATAAATTAAGCCAACTTTAGCTTTGAATTTTTCCAAAAATTATTGATAAAATTGAGAAGCTCGATCAAACACGAGAGAGAGTGTTTCATCAGTGTATCCAAACACCTCGAAGTTGGATTAAAAAAAAAAAAAAAAAAACTCGGCTTGGCCTCGTTTTTTCAATCCCCTTCTCGGTGTTTGGATACATTCTCTCGTGTTTGATCTATTACATACAAATTTAGCTAAATTGACGTCATCTGATAAGGTGATAAGTGCGCGCCGGAAAGTATATTTTTAGAAAGTAAGCATGGTCGGTTAAGGGAAAGAGAGTGCTTTCAGTATCAAGACGTTGTCCCCCTCTTTTAATCCTGTCGACTAAATGGGTAACAAATTATAGACCAACTTCTTTAATTAAGTTAGCCTTTAATACGTTAACCAGCTAGTGATTGTGTCACCAGTATAATTATCGGTGTAGATTAGGTCACATTCTCAAATCCATCCAAAAGATCCTCCAAGCAGCCAAGTTGTAATCCTCTCTTTTCTTTTATAGGTTCCAGATGAACAATCTTACTCCAACCAAAGCACAAACAAGGACAGAATCTTTAACACCAAGTACATCCGATCAGAACAACAACCAAGACACCACTAGCCCTTTACCCGGTACAACCTTCACTTACGCTGATTTGTACAACTACTTGTACAAGAACAACCAAATCAAAGCTTTAAACCAAGAGGATATCCGACAAGTAAGAAGAAAATTGGCGACGGAAACTTATTGTAAGTCTTAGTTTACGCAATCACTGTTAAAAAGGTTGTCCACATGCAGACTAAAATACGGTGGAATCCCTCATTAAACTGAAATCCTCTCTTTACTGGACGTGTTTTTCGGTCCCAAAAATCTCTTTGATACATTTTATTTTCTAGTTTTTAACCTCAGTAAACCGGAAACCCCTCAATTCCGAAAACAGGATGCTTTTTTCAGTCCCTAACCACTTACTGACAAAGGAATTAAGCCCGTTATACCGGAATTGTAAGTTTTAGACGTACCACGAAAACCAAATCAAACATTTCATTGTAATTATGCTGCTGTAAAATCCCAATAACACAATAGAGATTAACACCAGAAGTGAGAATTGCTTATCAGGCTAATTGTTCTATCGTTAATAAAGCAAAAAAAAAAAAAAAAAAAAAAAAAATTGCCTTTTGAAAAAACCTCACTACACCGGACACCTCTCTAAACCGGAATTCCATCCAGTCCAAAGGGTGTCCTGTTTAGAGGAGTTTCACTGGTTCACTGGGAGATGATGGGTCTGGAACCCGAAAGCTCGGATTAAATATCTGAAAAATACAGCGTAGATGAGACGTTTATCTTATTAATCAACAAGCTTTATGTTCTTTATTAAATTCTTAAAACAATTGTTATTGTCAAAAGTCAATCCATAGAAGAAAAAATTTACTATAAAACAATAAATAGTGAGTTCATTATTATCATCACTTGGCACTTTTTTTTAAAGTGATTTTACTTTGCTCTCGAAAGAGTAGGCAACTTAATACATAGTAGTAGTGGACACTGATTCCATTATTTTCTTTTGTTTTCTTTTGAATGTTACTCACTATACTATATTTTTTTTTCAAGGGCAAAGTAAATCCCTCTAATCGTTATGTATTTGTTACATAGCAACCTTTTTGACAAGGACTGCATTAGGAGCAATACAAATATTGGCCTCTTAAGGTTTTAGACTTAATAAATGGACTTCTGTGTCTGTCGTCCTCTTATTGATGATATAAAAATGTGCATCCAAGATACGTTACCAGTAAATATACACTCCCATGTGGAAAAAGCCCGCATGAATTTTTTTATCCTTCTGAGCACCCAGAGAAGTTGATTTTGTGTAATTTAAAAGATGGGAGTTCCTTAAGAGCATTATGAGTGATAAATTTGTTAAATTTTCGCTGATAAAGGTACAATCTTTCTTTAGGGTGTGATGTTTGCCAGAAAGATAGCACGGACATTTGCACGACACACGGATCAGCACACTGTAAACTCAAACCTCCTCAAAACAATGATTGCAACAAATTAAGTTCTGCTATATCCTCTTTCCCCAACGAAGTCCAGCTCTGTTTCTCAAGTATACCTGGTGCCAAATATGGTGTTATTGCAAAGTGCTTTATTCCCAAGGGAACTTGGCTGGGACCTTATGAAGGCACCAGAGTGAGAGTAGATGATGTAACTCTCGGAACGGATGCAAGATACATGTGGGAGGTAAGAAAGCCAGCTGATGACACGCCTTTAATAAAAGATGTTTTTTGCCCTGCGTACATGGAAGAGGGATAACCCTAGCGCTAGAATTTTCCTAGCAATAGGGACAAAAATACCTTTTATTTTACGCGATAATATCTCAACATACATAGCCCTAGCGCTGGGATCTTTCAAGCAATTTTCATTTCAATCCCAACAAATCAAGCCAAGGTAGCGATCATAACCCTAGAAGAAGAGTTATCTTTCCTTTTTCGGTTTACATGATGAAATCACATACAAACAACCCTAGTAGTAGGATCATCCTAGCTGCGAGACAGGATGATCCTAGTACTCGAGAGAAGACTACTTTATCCCATGTAAACAGAAAGCAATAGATATATAGCCGGTAGGTTAATTCGCCTGCTAGGGAGATCCTAGCGCTAGGGTTATCCCTCTTCCATGTAAACAGGGTCTTAATGGCCGCGAATCGATACACTGATCTCCAGGTTTGCTTAAGTGACCACCAAACATTGGATTGTTTTCCTAGTGAATAGAATAGACCTTTCTCAAAATTATCTGGATTCGAGGCTAACATGAAAACACAAAAGAAATCTCACATTTTCTCGATGAAATTTGTGGCATTTCTTGTTTTCTTTTTAGCTTTGCATCCACGATAACTTTGAGAAGTAATTTTATTAGATATTTGCACTTCTCTGGCAAAGCTTGGAATTTTGCTCATTTTAAAAAAATAATTCGCTTTTACTAAGTTATATTTTCTGCTTAAGATATTCAGTGGAGGTCAGTTGGCGTTCTATGTCGACGGAAGTAACGAAGAAACATCAAGTTGGATGAGATTCATAAGTTGTGCTCGTAACAGCACAGAACAAAACCTGTACGCCTTCCAGTATTGTGGTAACATATACTACCGGGCTTTTAAAGAAATCCCCCCGGGTACAGAACTCCTGGTGTGGTATGATGACATCTACCCGCAGTTTATGGGGATCCCGTTGGAAATCCGTGAAACGGAAGGCATTTATCGGAGAGGTAATAAGTTAAGACACTAGAATTTTAGAAAAAAATTAAAGAAAACTTGAATTCCTTTTCTAAAATTATTTTTAAAAATTCTTATTTAGCAATATATATATATATATATATATAATCATTTTTAGGGATGTCTTCACATTATCTGCCAAACTAAACTACGATATAACGCGCGTTCTGATTGGCCGAAAACCGTGTTTATAAATCTCAACATGAATATCAGTGAAATTTTGTTTCTTTCTAATTATATCGTTGTTATAAAACCATTAGAAATCTTTTTACATGATTATGTCTTCTGTTCTAAACACTTGGGATGTTGGGAGAAAAATGTCAAAAATCGCTCGTCCGGAAAACCGCAATATTGTACATTTTCTCCTCCCAACGTCCCGCGTGCTTTTAACAGAGGACGTAAACTTTGACAGTTTATAATGCATTATTATTATGAATTGGTTTTAAAGTGCACCTCAGCCCCCTGAGACAATACTTTCAGTACTGATTCTACATGAAGTAAATAGTTAAATGGTAAAATATTTCTTGATTTGAGTGACGTCAGGGAAGGCATTTGAGTGTATTTCAGTGTTATAGCTAGTAACACTAAATGTTGACAATTGTGAGAAATTAAATTTAAAAAATAACCTTTACATAAACCATGAGTAAAATAATGATACTTATTGAATGCTATATTTGTGAACCAGTTTAATTTTATATATTCAATGAAGCCTTCTCTGACGTCATAGTACGCGTCACTCAAATCAAGAAATATTTTACCATTCAAATATTTACTTCTTTAGAATCAGTACTGAAAGTATTGTCTCACGGGGATGTGTGTAAAAGAGAAAGTCACATTTACTGACCTTTATACTGCAGCCACTGACCACAACGAAAAGGACAACAAAGTCGTGGTAGTCGTAACACCACAAGCGAACGAACCATCAGCTTCTCCACTAAAAACACCAGTTTCTTCTCCTCTGGTAAAAACTGGAAAATCCAGTGAATCCCGTCCATCTTCAACTAACAGTACTGTAATACCAACAATCCCTAGAGTGAGTTGTTCTGATCCAAGGGCTTCTGACCGAACACCTCCAACTTTCACCCAAACCAAACTGCCCTCTTATACGAGACCCAAGTCACCATGGCAGCAGTCTAAATACGGTACTCCTACACCTGGAATAGACGCAAAAGCAGGAGCACGACCGACATCTGAATTGCTGAAGAGAAGAAAGCGATCAAGAACAGGAAGTTCAGGGCTACCATGGCAACATCCCGTTACTCCACCTGCTCCACCAAGATCAGAATTGTTATTGGAGAAAACAAAGATCGGAGATGTGATGACTGGTCCACAATGGCAACCAGGGAGCTCGTCTTCTGCATCCCCCGGACCTCATACACAAGCAGATCCAAGAATAAGGGAACAAGAAGGGACATCAGGGCTGCAAGCTTCTGATCCCTATGATTTACATATACAAATAGAACCAAATTATGGACCAAATCTTTTATTGAACAAGCGAAGTACTTCGGATAATAATACAAGTCTTGGTAGCAATAGCTCGGTAGCTGAGATGCGAGAAGGATTAGAAGAAGGAATAAGCGCTTGTAGCGAAGAAAACGCGTTCAAATGTGGTCAGTGTGGGAAGACATTTCCTCAGAGATCTGTTTTACAGATTCACGTTTGCCCTAAAGCTCCTTACAAACCTTATCACTGTGGCCATTGCTCGCAGCTTTTCTCTGATCCAAACGAATTGCGTAACCATGCCATTATTCATATAAATGAGAAGCCATTCAAGTGCGGCTACTGTTCTCGTTCATTCTCAGGCGCCACGACACTTAATAACCATATAAGGACACATACCGGTGAGAAGCCATTTGAGTGTAGCATTTGTGGCAAAACATTTTCGCAAGCTTCTCAGCTTAGTAGACATGAAAAAATACCAGGAGATTGCGCTAGACAATAATTTTGTGCTAAGCAAATATTAAATACGAATGAAGCAAGCGTGAGGTGAATGTTTGAAGGGACTATTTATGGCAAGATAAATTATTCGTTTATATTTTTCACCAATTTTCAAATTTCGTTTCTACAATTCAATAAGATAGGAGGAGCCTTTATTGTATGTAGATTCTGTGTGTTCTCAGTAAGGTTTCTTGTTAGAATGTATTGTATTTTCGCCCAGACTTTTGTATTGATGGTTTTCAGGTCATTCCCATGAGAGTGGGTAGAACAAAAGGTCCACCAGTCACGGTGGTGGTTTTCTTTTGTCAGGTCCACCAGCAATGGCTGCCGTGTCTTTTGTTGAATATCTCTCATGGGAATGGTTGAAAACCAAGAATAGTGGCCTCTTCGCGGCACGGCATCCATTTTGTTGGGCGAAAACAAAGAATAAAACACTTTTGCATAAGAATGGTTTTAAATTCAAAGGCTCAAATTTTACAGATATGGATGAGTGCGCAATTTTGAGAAAACGGTCTTCAAATATTACCCTTCAAATATTCTTTCTTTCTTTCAGTTCTGGTTGTCTTATTGTCATTTGGATGTCACAGTAGCTTAGTGACAATATGCACTTGCCAGTGAAAACTAGGACTTTTAATTAGTTGAACAAATTAATCAGCATTCTTTCTTCAACACAAACTGTTTTATCCTTAAATAACATCTGAAAAATATAATCTAAAAAAAATAAAATAAACAATGAAATAAAGATTAGTGTGTGTGGGTGTTAAAAATTTATTTTTACCAGTTGCAATTTCATCCCCGGGTATTCTGGGGGATTTGAATGAGTACCTTGCCCCGGGATGGCCCTATGCGGCATTTGTATGGACTTTAGATAATATTCTTGGTTTTCCTGTGACCTCACAGCCGCCTTGTTGGATTACAGCTAACAAAAGATTTCTCATTAGCCTCTATTGTTATGTACTCCAACATGGCTGCCATACCTTTGTTATTTCATTCCCTAAGGAATGGGGGGATCTCGTTTACAATATTTAGCTCATTAGCATATTGTAAAAAGTAGAAAAAATTCAATTCAAATCAAATTAAATTCAAATCATAAACTAAAAAGAACTGATTAATATAAGCATTCTACTAAAATACTATAGCCTTTCACATGCAAAAGTTAGTAAGATATCAGCTTTGGAATTTATGGGTGGCAAAAGTGCTAATGAGCCCATACAATCTCTGCAAAATTTAGGATTTTCAAAATCTCATAACACAGAAACTATTCCACATGTCTAGTTCAATTGTTGTGGGTAAGCTAACTGTTTGATATTCTTCCAATATTCAGTGCCAATTTGCACAAAGCGCAATTATATATGGATATTTGATTTCAACATGTCTGGGTGGCAAATGCACTAATGAGTCCATGCATTCTTTGTAAAAAATGGAATTTTTAAAAATTCAGCACAGCACGAAGAAACCGTTTAGGGTACCAAGTGCACATTTTCACAGAAAGCCTATTTTATCATGTTCTTCCAATATTCAGTGGTTATTTTATGTTTTTCGTACTATTAAAGAAATGTCTATGCTAATGAGGCAAAATGTAAACAATGACGTCAGCAAAGATCCACCTATTCCTAGTGTTTTATAAAGACTGTAACCGTCCAAAGGTTAATAATTAAAAAGATTTATAATTAAAAAGACTTTAAAAAATCAAAACAGATCAGAGCATGGCTAACTCGCCTAACTCGCAGATCGAATTCTTCACGTTACGTCATCGCGGCCATGTTGGTGGTTATTTAACAAAAGATTTCTCACTAGCTTCTTTTTTTCGTACCACCAACATGGCCGCTATTTGTCTTTTGATTCCCTTGGGAATGATTACAAACCACCAATTGGAGTCGAGTCCTTTGTCCGTCGAGCTTCAAATCGTTGCTCGGTATTAAGAGCCAATAAAATTCCCTTCCCTTCCCTATTACCCTTTCTCTCTAAAAGAAACAAAACATCTCAATTCATCACGTAATCTACAAACTCTCCCCAGTCCTCACCTCTTGCAGATCATGAAAGAATAAAAAAAAAAAACTAAAAATACTGAAAAGCTGTGTTCGCACTATCACGTGATGCGGCCGTCAGGTTGGATGGCAGAGCAAATGAACATCTTTCCCTTGAGGAATTGAGTTTCATATGTAAAATCAAAACACTCTTTGTTGTGTCGACATCTAAAATGGCTGCCGTCACGTGAGGGTGCTGTAATCGTGTACATGACGAGGCTCTTTCAACGCAAAAATAAACTTGTTAATTACAATTTTATTTTTCAAAATTTGTATCAACCATTTCAAAAGTTTTACATGTTTACAATATTAAATAGAATAGAATACGATATATGATTTATGGGGAATTATTGCATATCACAAAAAGGTTATATAATTAGATTTTAAAGCAGTTTTTGTATGAGTGGTAAACGTACGATACCGTGACTCTTAAATTGCTTCCGTATTCAAGCATTGTGATTGGATGGTGTCTGTTTATTCGCTCTCTCATTGGTTCATGCAGATCGGAAGCCATTTAAGAGTCACGGTACCGTACATTTTACACTCATACGAAATCAAATCCGTTCAAAAGAAATAATTATGGGTTTCATGTTTAGAAAACGTATTCTGCTTAACTACAAGGTACACAGTCTCCGGGCATTCTGTAATGTTTGCTCAGCTGTAATCCTTTTGTGAAAGTTTTCCCGCATTTCAAGCAGTCAAATGGCTTTTCTCCGGTATGTGTACGAATGTGGTTATTTAGAGTGGTGGCACCGGAGAACGAACGCATGCAGTATCCGCACTTGAATGGCTTTTTCCCCCTGTGAGTTACAACATGTAAGCGCATCATTCCAGGATTGGAAAAGGTTTCATTGCACTGGCCACACTGATAGGGTTTCAAAAGTACGCCTGCGCAGACATGGGTCTCTAACATGGCACGATGATTGAATAATGTTTTGCACTGACCACACTGAAGCTGAGTAGCAGTGGATTCTGACGTCTGCTGTTGAAAACCAACTGGACTTGTTCTAGTAAAGGCTATCGGATCTTTTTCCTGGTTAAGCGAGGATGAACGATTGCTGGCTTCGAAAACTGTCGGATAACTGGCTTTGCTTTCGTCAGCATTTTTACTAAAACCACTAAACTGCTCTTGAGAAGCTACTTCAGTGTTACCTTCCGTAATTGCGTGTACACTTGCGCTTTCATTGGCTGATTTCTGAAGGTTATCATTATTGATTCTTGTAATAATTTGACAGGTCTGTGACAGGTTTCTGATTGGCTGTGCACCAGAAGCCCTTTTCCTTGTCTCGTTTTGATTGCCCTTTGCTGTCACGGCTAGATCTGTAAATAGAAACATCTTATCTGGCTGAAGTGGTGACATTGATGCAGTGCAGCTGTGTGGAGGATTTCCCGCAACTTGTATATTTGAAAATCCTCTGCATTCATTCAAGTCCAGATTGCTGCAAAACTGTTCTTTCGTAATTATGTCGCGACCAAGTGGACTCTTGTTTGGTGAAGAAGCTAAGTTATGTACTTGGTGATTGAAGGGATTATCTGGACACTTTGTAGGTGTGGCAGGTGATGTTATCATTCTTGCTTCTTCCGTTACCTTTACGGTAGTCCCTAACAAGTTGGATGTAGCTGAAATGAAAAAATATACATAATTATATTGAGACTGCTACTGCTACTGAAAGGAAGCATGTGCAGTGTAGCGATGAGAGGGATCAATTCCGGCTCGGCGTCACATTTGAGTAGAGTTTTTTGTTGGTTCTCACCTTTGCTTCGAGGGTTTTTCACCGGTTTTCCTCCGTAAAAAACGGTATTTCAAAATCCCAACTGGACTTCAGTGGAATAAAAGCCACTATGTATTATTTCATTTATTGCTGCTACTGGTGCTACTGCTGATGCTGCTACTACTACTGCTACTACTGCTACTACTACTGCTACTACTGCTGCTGCTATTGCTGCTGCTACTACTACTGCTACTACTGCTAACTGCAACTACTGCCGCTACTACTGCTACTGCTACTACTGCTACTACTGCTACTACTACTACTACTACTGCTGCTGCTACTGCTGCTGCTACTACTACTGCTACTACTGCTAACTGCAACTACTGCCGCTACTACTGCTACTGCTACTACTGCTACTACTACTATTACTGCTACTTCTACTATTACTACTGCTGCTGCTACTGCTAACTGCTACTGCTAACTACTAACTGCTACTGTACTCACAATTATTTGGTGATGACATATCGTAGATTCCTTCACACGGTATTCCGAGGTACTGTGTATACATGCTGTCATACCAAACCAGTAATTCCTGGCCAGGTTCAATGGTTTTGTGTGTACGATAATATATCTTGTTCATGTACTGGAACGCGTACAGGTTTTGTTCTTCCTTGTGACGCGCGCAGCGAATGAACCTCATCCAACTTGACGTGTTCTCATCACTTCCATCTATGTAACCAAACAGTTTTCCATCCTTGAAAATCTGAAGAAGAAAGAAAAAAAACAAAAAAGTTAACTATTTGAAAACTAGCGAGTAAATGAGTAAAAGGAAATTGAATTTGAACATCATTAAAAGAGAGCGTACGTATAATAAATTTTACTGGCTTTTCGAACATTTGCCCTTTAACAAATTTAACATACACACTTCCTTTCACTAATTTTTTTTTTTTTTTTTTTTTTTTTTCTGTTTTAAGGAAAAATACCATTTTGTGTGTGTGGCCATTTGCAACAGCAGATCACATGGTACAAAATCCACCCTGCTGGACGCCAAGCTGCACACGAAAAACAAAGAAAAATCAAGGTTGACTGATTGAAGTCGCTTTGTTCTGAAGGCTGTCACATTCTTTTGCCATCCATTGTGGCGGATTGTGTACCACGTGACCGGTTGTTGCAATAGGCCTTTTTATTTGATCGAGTGTGTTAAAAAAACATATTTATATCATTTAGGTTTACCATTTACCTCCCACATATAATCATTCCTCTTCAATGGCGTTCCATCCTCAAGTTTCACCATTTTTCCTTCATAGGGTCCAACCCAAGCTCCAGCAGGAAGTGGTTTTACAGTCTGTACTCCAATCCTTTCTCCATCGACTGTCTTGGTCCTGAATAGCTTTAGAATTTCAGGGATGCCTTGAAGAGCATAAGGAAGCTCTTTTAGTTGATCAAGGCTTTCCTTCTTTTGTTTTGGTAAACCTCCACTGACATGGTAAGGGCATTTGAAATCTTTTTGAAAACGCTTGGCGTCACACCCTAAAGTAGTTCGAGTTTAATGAGTATTTATACTTCGTATCAAATAATAAGAGAATTTTCGTATAGGTCCATTTACACGAGCGATATTTGCAGTGCGATTGTCGCGCGACAATCGCACTGCAAATAGCCTTAGAGCGGATTTCGTATGACTGTGAAAAAAGTGCGTCTTGAACGTGCCGTGCCGTGACCGTACCGTCAATACCATATTTTGATTGGGTTTCGCGAAGGTTTCTTGCGTGAGCAAGTGTCAACACGGCTGTGCCGTGTCGTGTCGTGCCGTGTCGTGCCGTGTCGTGATGCACTGACGTGTGAAAGCAATGCGATTGGATGAGAATTGGAGCGCGCGCCTTGCGATTGGCTTGCACAAGAAGCCGTTTGAGTGTTCGATGACGTGACACGTTGACTTGAAATGTTTTGCTTTGTATGATTGGAGGAATCCGTGCCGTGACCGTGTCGCGTGCCGTGTTTTTTCACAGTCATACGAAATTTGCTCTAAGAGTCACGGTACCGTACGTTTCCTACTTGAACGCAAACTGTTCTTACAGATTGCACACTGGCAAATCATATTTTTGCGAAAAGCTGAGTTCAATAATACACCGATCCCACATTCATTTTTCTACCTCCCTAGTTACTGTTGCTACGCTCGGACAAGCTAAAATATATTTTTGATATACAACGTAGAACAGAAACCGATTGCTGAAAATTGTAAATGTCTAGATCTGTCTTAGAACAAATGCATTCTAAAGGTACATTAGAAAAATATCGATAACTACTAAAGAATCTTATGAATTTGAGTTTGTTGGTCGGACATTCTATATTCCATTGGGAAA
>JANTNT010229153.1:0-12918 GCA_024752375.1 Entacmaea quadricolor
GGCTAACAACTGTGTTGATATGAGGCTATGTAAACACAGGAAGAGTTTCTGCTTTCGTATTTTATAAAACAAATAGAGAATGTTTCCCTGTGTTTATATAGCCTGATATAAACACTTGGGAAAGTTTGGGAGGAGTCTCGAGTTCTGTGTTACACCTTGTCTATGGCTCAGTTTCATACAACAGCTCAACTTCTCCCAAACTACCCTTGTGTTTGTATCAGGCTATGTAAACATGGGGAACATGCTTTGTTTGTTGAATATTAATTAAAAAACAGTGTTCAGCATGATCTAGGTTAAAATCTTTATTACAAAAGACTTGGATGTTGCAAAAAGACTACTTGTATTTAAACCACATGATTTTTGAATAATAATTAAAAAGGTGTGAAAATGACTAAAAACAAGTCAACCATGGCCTATAGTCCATGCTTTTTGCTTGAAAATGGTTTAATTACAAGATGTTTCCATTGTAACGAGAGTTATTATAATAAAATGTGCGATTGGGACCACACAAAGTGTCTGTTATTCTGTAATAGTGAGAATCTGTAATAGTGGGAGTTACTTTCAATCATTTCTTTGTTGCTAGGGATTTATTTCTTGTCCATAGTAGCAGAGTGTCAGTAAGGCAGGATTTGGCTGTGAACACACAATTTCTTTGTTGACATGTATATTTTGTATTTTAGCTGTTTTTGTTACATCCCCTTCCTACCCTGAAGATGATCATTTTTTCCAAAACTGAAGAAATTGCAAAACTATTGAAAAAAGGTTGGTTGGACAAACTAAATTAATACATTAATATTATTTGATAGGTTCCTGGTACTTGATGAGGCAGATAGGATGCTGGACATGGGTTTTGAACCCCAGATTCGTCGCATTGTTGACCAGGATACAATGCCTAAACCTGGAGTTAGGCAAACACTTATGTTCAGTGCAACATTCCCAAAAGAGATTCAGGTAAAAAGATAATCTTTAAGTGTTAAAACAATTCAAAAATATGTACAGTTATTTTAATCTTTAAGGCCTGTTTACATGGGTAATTTTGTTGCATGACATGAGCGGTGACTTCATTGCAACTTAAAATCACACATGTAATTAACATTGAACCAGTGATTTTAATTTAAACAAAATTAATGATCTTGGGTTGTGATTAAATGGCCCTTGAAATTGACATTATGCATGACAAAATTGCCACTGTTAACTGGCTTTTAAGCATTGAAAAAAAATTTTTTTTTTATTTTCTTTTTTATTAGATGCTTGCAAGGGACTTTTTGGACAACTATATTTTCCTGGCTGTTGGAAGGGTTGGATCAACCAGTGACAATATTACCCAGAAAATTGTATGGGTTGATGAATATGACAAGAGATCCTTCCTTTTAGATCTGTTAGAGGCATCAGGTAAACACTTTCAGATCACACTTAATATGGTTCTGCTTAAATTATGACTATTTTTCACATTTTTCACTAATAGATAAGAGACGATGGAAAAATTGCAAGTGATTTACTAAAATTTCTTCGTTTTAGGGCGTGATGCTTTGACTCTTGTGTTTGTGGAGACAAAAAAGGGTGCAGATGCTCTTGAAGTGTTCTTGTGCAAAGAGCAGTACAGATGTACATCAATTCATGGTGACCGCTCTCAGAAAGAAAGGGAAGAAGCACTGTGGTCTTTCCGTAAGGGGAAAACCCCTATTTTGGTTGCCACTGCTGTAAGTCATAAATTTAGGGTTTTGAACAATGTTATTGCTTAAAGAGAAAGTCTTTTTAGCTTGTGGAAATGCGAAGCATAGAAACAAGTTATTGTGAGGGCTCAGGATTGCAAATGTGTCACTAGATTAGGTGTTAGCAGTTTGATGACTAATCGACCGATTGATATCTAATTGACCGATGTTGTATCACCAAACGCTTTACGATAGAACATCTTACAATATACATACTTGTGGTGAAATATTTATGCCAGAAAATTGGACTTGAATTACCAGTTTGGGATACGTAATGAATTGCCTTATCCAGAAGAAAAAAATTTTATAGTGCAACATGAAAGCAATTTAGATAATCGTTCCAACTGTTTAAAACATAAACCAACAATTGTGTTTCTCTGATCTAATAATTCAAAGCTCTTGAATTGAAAATATTTAACTCTTTTTCGATGCTTATGCATGCACAGACCTGTATTACAAAGCTAACCCAGGAACAAGCGGCAAATGATCCATTATTATTGGTCAGTAGACCTTTTGAGCTGTCAAAATTATAAGAGTTTGAGTTTAATTCTACCAATGCTAGTTTCAACGCCAAAAGCAAAGTACAAAGGTAGACTTACAGAAATAAATGATTTGTTTATGATGCGAAAGAACTCAGACTGTTGAGTCAGTGATTCAAAATAAGCAAACAAATCAGATTAAATAACCTTTTCAGAATAAATCAATCCTTGTCAAGAGTAATCAAAAACTGCTTAAACATATAAAGCATATTTTTGGTACTTCAAAGTTTGTTTGAAAGCAGAAATATTGGTACGTAAGAACTAACATTTTGAAATTGAAGCGGTGAGTAGATGATAGATATATGAGAACCAAGTTCAGAGAATTTAAAGTAATCAATAAAGAAATCAAATTTAAATTATCAGAACAAACCTTATGTTCACATTAGTAATTAGTGTATTTTCCTTCTTGAACAATTGACTCACAAAAATAGAATGTGAAAGTGTTATGTTTAGATCCCAGATCTTTATAATAGATATTTTTACCATGAAAGTTAAGATATCACAGTGTAGTCCTCTGGTACTACTTTTGCCTTTCAAACGGAGGGTCTCGGGTTCAATCCCAAAAATTGTCTTTTTTAAAAAATAATTTTGCAGCATTTCTTTAGTAAATATTTATTTGTTGATGAAAATAACTTATTTCATAGAAATATCTGTTAAGTCAAGAAAAGTATCCACAGTACATAAAATCAATCCATAAGTTCGCCATACAGCATGTATGATTCTCTTATTTTGTGAAGCTGATTGTTTAACCTTTGTGTTTTTAGGTGGCAGCACGTGGGTTGGACATTTCCAATGTTCGCCATGTTATTAACTTTGATCTGCCATCAGACATAGAGGAGTATGTTCATCGTATTGGGCGTACAGGACGTGTAGGCCATACTGGTAAGTATCAGAGTTTTAAAATGACAGCAACACAAAAACCACTTGAAACTAATCTTTATCCAGTTAGTACTACCAAGAGTTACAGTCTTAGTATTTCATTCCTTTTCCAAAAGTTTAAAATTTTGTTCAAAAGTTTGCTTTAACGAGACATTATCTGTTATGTACTTAGATTATTAGTCAATCTTGTTTAGTTTCAAATTTTGTGTTATTTTTCTAGGTCTGGCCACATCTTTCTTCAATGAAAAAAACAGGAACGTTGCTAAGGATCTACTTGCCCTAGTAACTGAAACTGGCCAAGAAGTTCCAACCTGGTTGGAGGCCATCTCATATGAATCCAACCAGAGTTCAAAGAGAGGAGGACGAAGGTATAAAACAGTGTTTGATTTGTTTGTTGTTTGACATTTTTAAATTTGTGTTTTATATTTATTAGGTATGGAAGTGGTCTTTCTGGAAATAGAGATTACCGTCAGCAGCGTGGAGGGCATGCTCCAGCAGGAGGCGTGCACATGCATAATTATGGCGGCTATGGTGGAGGTGGAGGGTATGTTCATTATGGAGGCTATGGAGGAGGTGGAGGAGGACGCCATTACAGTGGTGGTGGTGGGCAAGATTGGTGGAACTGAGACATCTCGTCACTACAGTCAGTTGACAAATGAAAACCAGTTGTGTTTTAAGTAAAGCTAGTGTTGACATTGTTGGCAAAATCTGACATCAAATATGTGTAAGTGATTGGTTGATGAAAGGGACCACCCTTATCTAGACTCATACTGCTGAGGATTACTCTCAGTGACAGTTTTATAGCACAGAAAGTTGCCAAAGGTGCTGGTAAAAGACATACCATTGACTTAAAAGAATTAAACTGTGCTGCTTATAATTGTTTTGATAAACTGAACATTACTAAGGTGCATGGTCAGTGACAAGGTTCCAAAGGAGGAGTAGTCTTTCTTGTCTTGTGTTTTCTTATTCATAACTGATCATTTTGATCAAATCTGATCAGAAAGGTTGGCTACTAGTCAATCTTACTGAAGGAATAGTTGCTGGCCAACTAATGCTCTAGCAGATCCTCAGTTTATTTTTGATTTTTTGTTTGATACAACTTATACTTGTGTTGATATTACAGTTCATGGATGCCATTGAGTTACATAATATAGTTTTGGGAGGGGAGTTTTGATAATTTATTGATTGAAAAGACATTTTATTACAATATTAATTTAAAGTTTCTTTAAGATTTATCAATTAATAATGTTGAGTTTTAAAAGTTAAATTGATAACACAATTGCTCTGTGTTGAAGGAAAGGGGGCAAATCCATTCCCTTTTTGGGGTTTTATTGCCCTATATCTCTTTAATAAAGAAAGTTAGATAATAACAGTGATAAAAATTATATTAGTGAACAAAGGTATTTGAAAATATGTTTATAAAACCAATGATGATAATGAATGATTAATGACTTCATATGGAATGCATCCTAAGAAACTCAGGTGCAAACACTTTTATTTTGTATCCTACTCCCAAAATGTTGCTCAACTGTCATTTCCGATGAAATGCAACTCTCTAGACTGCAATGTCTGCATTTGTAGATTGCATTACTTGGTAGGTGGATGTCCATCACTTGATTTTGCTGCACATGTGCATTTTCCCTGTAATTTTCAAGTGATTGACATCCACCTAATGCAGTCTACAAATGCAGACATCGAAGTCTAGAGAGTCAGCCTTCATCAGAAATGATGGTAAGGGAATTTTTTTCAGAATGCATTCAGTGAGTGATCTTTAAGGGTACAAAGAATGTGAGTATTGTTTGGTTTCTTTGGGGTTTAACTCTTTACTGCAGTGCCATATAGCACTGAACATGAATGTCTCATCACTGAGAGTTCCATGTGGCACTGTTGTCAGTTCATATGTTTGAACCTTTAAAATTCCAACAATTTTGTCAAGGGCCTCCAGGGAAGAGGGTACATTGCAATCTGGCACTCCTAAGGGGTAGAGGGTTAAAAGTTGGAACTTTTTGAACTTGTTTCAGTAGCTACAGAACAATGATGGCAAGCTGAGAGTGACATTTACTCTATCTTATCAAGTGTACCCCAACCTGATACCAATTTTTCCTGTCCATTGAAGTGTATTATTTAGGGAAGGGTGTAGGAGTCTAGAATCTTAATGCTTAAGGCTTATGTTGTGGGCCAAATTAAAGACCAGTCATTTGTAACTTAAATTGGTTTACTCACTTTAAATAAAGTTTGTATGTATGCATGTACACAAGGGAAGGTAGGATACAAAATAACAGAGTTTACTTCTGGAAGATATTCTAGAGAAAGAGTCATTTACAGTCAATTTTGTCATTACCTCTTAACTTTGCCTCATTATCTTTAGGATAAGCAAATTATATTTTAGATGAGTTACTAGTTACTGTTTTCTATTAAATGATATATGTTTAGGCATTTCAGGCTATTACAATTGAATTCAAGTTATCAGGGAAGACGAAGTTTTTTCTTCCATTTTCCCAACCAAATTAATCAAGGGGAGTTGTTTACAGGTATCTGTACTAATTAACAGACTATTGCATTTAACATTTTTACATCCTCGTTTGTGAAGGTGTCAAATTTTGCTTTGTATCCCCCACAGATTACCACCTCAATCAATATAGGATTGCCAAATTTTTCTGCCATTTTTCTTGTCAATTTTCAAAGGACTCCAGGGCTTGAAATTAACGCTTGCAAACTCGCAAAATGTGAGTGAATTTGTATAATTTTAGCGAGTGAGAAAAAGTTAACTAGCTAAGTTTTGCAGTTATGACCACATGGCCACAACATGAGAAATTTTACAAATTTTGCTACTGATTTTGAAATTTTTGCTAGTGAGAACAAAACTTACTAGCAACATTTTGATAGTGGATTTAAAAGTTAATTTCATGCCATAAACTCTCAGGATTTCAATATTTTGGGGTCTATCCTTACATACCCTTAAGATTTCTGGGTGTTTTTTTTTTTACTCTGTACCAGTATGCACTTCAGTTTTCATCCTACAATCTATAACCAGGTGTACAAAAAATGCAATGGCCATTGAAAAGACAACATGAGGACACAAGTCATGAAGGTGCAGTTTTGTGGACAACAAATTTGTGCAAGTTGTTGTGCAACACTGTTGCCCTGCAAGTTAAAATGCAATGGTTGCATATTACCACTCCAGATGCAACAAATTTTATTTTGAAGAAAAGAGCTTCAAAGAAAATCTATATTGTGCATAGTGGAATTAAGAGCAACATTCGCTCTGCAATACAACAATGAAGCCTGACAAGTTGCATGGGTTTGTCTGTATTACCACACCTTAGATCATGTTGATATACATTGTTTTCTATATAATACTGATATGAGACCTACCTTGGTGTGTGAGGGAATACCTAGTAAAATAACAAGCAGTTTCATTTTATATTTTTTTATAGACCTTTCACATTATCTTCAACCAAATGGCACATAATGTTATAGGTGCCATATAGCATCTCTGATTTTTATAAGGTGCTTAAAGTATATTTTATGTTGATATTATGATAGGGCCATTATACAGAATTTATCATTAGACTTCATAAAGTAAAGGTGTTCAAGATTTGATGGCATTAAATGTGTTTAACAATAGGCCACTTCTAAAATATGCTCCATTTCCCACAAACAATTCTCCTTCCACTTGAAGCTGTTTGTGAGAATTGAAGCATATTCAAGAAATGGCCTATTATGCACTATGCAATATGAAATATGCTTCTGCGGTCACTCTGATTGATGCTTGTCTTGTAGCAAGGGATAATGAAATTAGACAGAGTGGGCTAAATTTTTGGTGTGCAATAACTTTGAACTTTCAGGTTTAAAATTGCACACTTGGTCTGAAAAAAAAAACCCTTATATTTGCAAGATGTGTGCATGTTATTGTAATATATTTGAAATTTTCATACTTTTGAAAACCACTTTTTCAATGTTTAACATTGATATAGTAAATAGATTTAAAGAAAATGTACTTTACTTGAAATGACAACTTTTCAAGATCTTCATCATTAGCAAAACTGAAGTTTTAGAAATAACTTGAGTTTAATAACCATATTTTGTATTTTTCCTTTGTCTCTAATTTTAGTTAGCAAGGAATTGAACTATGTTAGACTTTTATAAATAGATTTACTACAATAATCAATTGAGTATTGCATGACAAAATGTCATAAAATTTTAATGTCCAGTTGTCAATGTATTTTCCGTCAACCAATTCATTAAACTGTAAAAATGTATTATTTGCAGACAATCGGATGCTATCGGCCTAACCTCAAGGTTTCAGTTGCCCTTGAAACATAGAACAAACTTTGTTGTGCCATATTTAACTGACAATTGTAGTTTCACATCCAAGCAACATTAGTGATTTTACTTAACCTGTGAAAGAATAAGCAAAATTTATAGTAGTGGACACTAATTTCACTGTTTTCATTTGTTTTTTCTACTGTTACTTGCTATACTATACTTTTTTCATTCACAGCAGAGTAAAATTACTCTATGTACCAGTATTAAACACCCCTACAGCAGAGAGACATTTATAAACAGATCTTAGTATAGTTATCTAAGAAAAAACAATATTTAGAGCCATCTATTTATTGGTATGAATTGCATCATTATCAGTGTTGCATTTTATTTTTATTTTTTTGCTTTAATATTGAATACCTAAATCTCTCACAATAACTATATTCCTACAGGCAACCCTGAAAATGTAAATACTAGAAAATTAATGTTGTCAAAAATTCAAGCCTCATGTGATAATGCTTGAATACATTGAAGGAAATGGCAAGCAAAGTGAAAACATAAGGGTAATGAAGTGTTTGTCAGCCTTTTCTCTTAACCGTTTTAGGAAACAGGCTAACAAGTTTCCTAGTGTGGTTGAATACCTGAAGTGTTCAGACCTTGTCAAATGGCTTCAACATCTTTTTTAATCTTGAAGTGATTCACAATGTCATGAAAGTGTTTTAAGTTAGATGTTGAAACCACTTGTTAGGGCCTTAACCAAATTTTTAAAATTTAAAAAAGCTAATCTGATTTCAAAGTATAGAACTATTTGTCTGCCATATTTGAAGCAGTAATATTAACTTATCAAATAAATTTAAGAAAAAATTTAAAGTAACTCAGATTCCATGGTTTTCCATGGTTGTTTTTATTTTAAGAGTTCATTTCCTCACATTAGTTGAGTGTTTGAGAGGTATTTGGTTACTCAAGTTTCCAAACACAAATACAGTTAAGTAAAGCTACCTTTGTCCATTTGATGTCAGAAGCCAAACAATAAACTTTAAAATTATGTCTTATACTTGTCTTGTATTTTATTGATCCATACATTGATCATTATTTGATCTACTTGTATTTCAGTGTACAAGTAAAAAGTTTTACAACAAGTGTCACAACAGCCACATTAGATACCAGCTTTCATTACTGGTAGTCTGTGATGGTAGCAAAACAAAATATTTTTCTTTGCATATTCATTTCTTTTTCATTTAGTAATTAATATGATGTTTACTTATAGATCTGTTTGCAGGGGTGGTTTGTTGGGTTGAACCCCACCTTGTCATAATTGTCAATATTAATTACAATTGTGTGCATCAATAACCACTAATTGGTTTTTGTAATTGACCACCTGGTGCACTCCTATGGCAATAAAGATGCATGGGACCTCCAAATATTGTCTTTAATCTAGAATTTCTCACCTTAAGTGATACATTTCTACATTAGTTGTTCTTTTGACATATACTTTGTACAGAAAGTGTCATGAAGGAATCCCTAAGTCCTAGCCCTGGGTCTGCCATTATTTGACTACCATCACTAGAATGCTCCATGAATTTTCTTTCTTTCAAATTTTTATTCAGCTTATGAGAATAGTCATACATTTGGTGCAAAAGGGATTCTGTTAGTGGAAGTCATATGATGCTATTATGAAAGTGTCTTATTTTGAGGAAAAGAGACTAATGTTTAGTGATCCAAAATGGCTCCTGCCAATGTAATAGTGTACAAACAAACCTCTTTCAATATCTGTAACGAGTGATAGAAATCAATTCAAGAAAAAAAAAAGATTAAAGGAGATAATAGTGTAACAAATTTTACTTTGCTTCCCATTGCTTTTCATTTCTGTGATTAGTTTTTAGCACACAACTAGAATATAAAATGTTAGCTTTTTATATGGTCCCATTTCTTGCAAAAAGAAAACCAGAAACTAAAAATAAGCTTGTGAACGCAAATTTAATTCTTCCTTTTTCATTTTATCTATTTGTCTCCCAACTGGAAATTACAACAGATGCCCATATAATTTGACCTTGGTACCAAAGGTTTTCTTAACAGCTGGGAACATGATTTGAGCTTGCCTCCTGTGTCCCATTTCTTGCAAAAAGAAAACCAGCAACTAAAAATAAGCTTGTGAATGCAAATTTAATTCTTCCTTTTTCATTTTATCTGTTTGTCTCCCAACTGGAAATTACAACAGATGCCCATATAATTTGGCCTTGGTACCAGAGGTTTTCTTAACAGCTGGGAACATGATTTGAGCTTGCCTCCTGTGTCTTTGTGATTGCACCAGCTTCAGTGCTTTTCAACATCAGTAAACCTCAGAAATCTCCAATATCTTTTTTTAAGGGCCACTTGACCCTACCCCCTTAAAACAAGTAGCTCATTGCATTGAACAGTTTTGGAGGTAGATCTAGAGTTATATTCAACAAAAAATGTGAAACTATAAACAGTATTGTGTATAAAAAATTTAATACAAAATCAGGTTATAAAAAATGAATTTATTTAAAAAATGGTTTATGAGAGACTAGTGTATCTAGGGATAGTTGTGCCAAAGTAGTCTTGTTGGATCATCCTCTTCAATGCAGTTCTTGGCACATGAGTTGCTGATATAGATGGGGGGCTAATAAAAGTGTTCTTGTGCTGTGTTTTAAACATGGTGTGGGGTTCATTGTAACCAGTTGATGGTCTTATGTGATGGCCAACAAGATGACTTTTGTGGAATGCTTTTTGGTTGTTCCATAAATTTTTGTTCATAAAATCTGAAAGGACAAGATGCAATATCAAGACATTTCATATAGACTGAAGCCACAAAGAGAAAACATTTGAAGACAAATTAATGGAATAACCAACTACCAGTATATAACAGAGGAATATGAATTGACTTGCTAAATTATATGCTGCATAACATCCAAAACAACCAGTAAAATACTGGCCTTTAAACAAATTTCTATTTTCATGTTTCTCACTCACCTTTCTCAAAAAGATGCTCCAAGTATTTTGAGGTAACAACAGAAGGTTCAAGTTCCCTTTCATGATCACTGGATGCATCTAGAAACTCAACTTGAAAGATTGAAAGTTAGGTAGAGTATGATGACATTCTTTGAATGAATCATATACTTCAGTATGCTCTGGGCTGGTCAGCTAGAGCTGGTAAATAATTTTTTATCATGCCTACTTATTCTAGACCACTCCCTGCACAATCTGCTGCAGGGAAAACTGTGATCCCTTTTGTTTGGTATAATAATCTTTTTTAAATGCTTTTCCAAATTACCCCAACCCCACCCTAAAAAAACTAAAGACTAGTTAATCTTCCCCTTTACAACAGCCCTTTCCCTCTAATATCTGATCATTCCCTTACATAGCTGCAATCATTGTCTGTGAACAAATCTCTCCATGGGGGAGGAACGAGAGGCTCTCCCTCCTCATCCCTTCTTTCCCTTCCCTTCCCTCCCCTACCCTCCTTTTCTTTTTCCACCCCCTACCCCTGGAGAGCTTTATTCACAGGCTACTGCAATCATGTAAATAAATAAAATTTATTTATTTTAAACTTTGTATGATAATTCTTTAGGGAGCATTCATTTTTTTAGAAGGGGAGGGGGCTGGAGGAATCCTGGGTATTAAATAAAACATTTGTGACCCGCCAAAACGTTTATTAAGTGAAAAAGTCATGACCCATCCCCTACATGGCAAATTTTTTTACTCCACCCCATTTTCAAGAAGAAAAATAATAGTGACCCTCCCCTGGATTCCTCCGACCTCCTCTCCCTTCCAAAAAATGAATGCTCCCTTACAGACCATAAAATGTTGCAGAATTCAAACTATAAAGTTAAAACCAAAGCAACGTAAAAAGAGCTTAAAATTAGCATAGGAAAATTTCTAACCTTGTCTCATGAAAAGAGTATTGTCTACACTTGAAACGGGAGAAATGGTTCTGTAATTATTGTATAACCTGCGGAAACCATGATAAGAAAAATTATACGTGCTGGTAATCATTAAACTACTCGGACCTTTTATCTTTTTGCCAATGGTTCTGTAATTATTGTATAACCTGCGGAAACCATAATAAGAAAAATTATACCTGCTGGTAATCATTAAACTACTCGGAACTTTTATCTTTTTGCCAAGGATTTATAGAACAACTGAATGAAGGTAATGAACTCACGTTCTTCTGTTCTGTTTGAAGCGTATGTTTCTTGCATGAGTAAAGACTCCATGACCAGGCAGACAAGAGAAATACTGAACTCCACGATGCAATCCATTATTTCCATTACTCACTGCAAGGAAAAAATTAGTCTTTTAAGTGTGACTAACTACTCGGAACAATGCAATATGTGTTTTTGTAGATCATATTTACCGTAAATGAATTAGTGATTAATTATAATTTCATTTACATTTTTAGTTAAAAACATTAGGGTCAAAAAAGAACGCTTTTTACTCAGGCTATTGCATGGTAAAATAGTTAAGGTCCAGTACTCACAACTTGTGTTAGCTAATACTGGGTCTAAATCTGTGCAACTATAAATTAATGATGATAAAATAATGATGAAACCCTGCAAGGATGAAAGAGTTCTATAAACCTCTATTAGTGATTGTGCGAGGAGTAAGGACAAAGGATTGCGTCAACGTAAAAATATACTTTAATCCAATAAAACAAGCCATCTAAATGGAATAAATAAGATCATGTCGTAAATGTGGCATTAGACTTTACCTGCGCGATCTAACTCAACCCCAACCCATTCGCCAGGTCGAGCTACTAAAACACCAGTATATCGAACAGTCCCATCATATATATCTCCTCGCCATAAGACTTCAACTCTTGCTTTGACATTAATATTATCGAATAAAACCATCTTTCTCCATAACCTGGTGGAGTTTTACGTACTGTAGTAAAAGAAACCCCCCTCTGTGTGTTGTGTTTAATTTTAGTAGCCTCGTTGTGGTGTTATGTTGGTTGCTATGAGAAACACGGCCCTTAGCAACACGTTGTCTTTATCTTCACATCCCCAAGACTCACAAATAAATACTGAAACAACTACTTCAAATACACCAACAAACATGGCTCTTCCTTTCCTTCCAGGACAAGTTTTTGACCGAAAGGTGATAAAATAACCTTTAAGCTAATCTTTAATTCTTTATTTTTCAGTTTTTGTTGTTTTATCGATATTTTATTTGCTTTTTTATCGCTCTTTATAGCTTGGAAAGACAAAATTTCACAAGACACATCAGTTTGACTACCGAAATGATGTCTCGACGTATGTTGGAGAGAACAAATGTGGAATAGGTAAGCAAAAATAAAGAGTTTTAAGGATCGCTTCAATTATCCGGGTTTTAGTACTAGCTGAATTGGTTTACAAACACTTTATCAAAACTTTTCAAATTCATTGGTAAAAATAACTCGATGTTCATATGGCTTCACTCTTATCTGCAGAGCTTTTGCTTCTTCTGATTCTACACAAAATCATCTCTGATTTCAATACTTAAGCAATAAATTATACAATGTC
>JANTNT010229264.1:0-14806 GCA_024752375.1 Entacmaea quadricolor
GGATAAGTGCCTTGTAGATTTGAACGGCTGTACTTAAAGAAATATATGGTCGGACGCGTTTAAGTGCGCCAATACAATGTAAAGGGGACGTAATACGCGCAACTAACTCGTGCAAATTGTCACGCCACATTGTTGCATTGCAAGTTGCAGAGCAAATATTGCTCGTATTACCACTCCGCGCGCAACAAATTTCCTTTGTTGCTAGAGTAGAGAGCTTCTACTTCGTGCAACAATGAAAATTTGTTGCGCGCAGAGTGTTAATACGAGCAATATTTGCTCTGCAACTTGCAACGCAACAATGTTGCGCAACAAGTTGCACAAATTGGTTGCGCGTATTACCACACCTTAGCTATCAAAAACTATTACGTTAAAAGAGCCTGTATGTCTTGTTCCTACTTACCACTCCTGCCACCACCTCGTCTCGTGAATCAATTTCGTGCACCTTGACGATGTGACGACAGAAATCCAACGCCTCAAAGCGTTTTTGTTGCCCAAGTAATCCGATTACTACACAGCCAGCCCAATGAAGACCTTCACCAAAACATTCTCTACAAAAGAGGTAAGACGGATTACAATCAAGGATTATGGTTTGAAACACAGGGTAATGATTGTAGATGCAGTAAATTGGTGTTAACTGTACCACAGGTAGCCCAAGCTCTTCATTTTTTAATTACAAGCCACAAAGACTTACTCGACAGTCAGTTCGTTAGGACGCAGAGGCTGACAATAATTAAACTGTATTGCACTCCACAGTCGATGGAATTCACGACATTCATCTACACTCATGACGCCATTGCTTGGGCTGGGTTCCTTCCACACATCAGCTGTTAAGAAAGACTTAATACGACGTAACACAACTTCAAATATTGACAAACCACAGCAAAGACGTTCCTTTGTTAGGAGGTCACCTTCTTGGGCGTTGATTACTTGCTGCGGGGAAAAAAAGAGAATAATAGTCACAAACAAAAGGCTCAAAAGGGCGCTTAAAGTTACAAGATTCTTAAATTCTTGCTTGTATATTTTATCCACAAAAAGATACACATTTGTCACACAATCCATGTTCGTTACGCAATCCATGCTAGTGTCACGTAATTCATAATAGTCACGTAATCCTTGTTAGTCAGGTAGTCCATGTTCGTCACGTAATCCAAGTTTGTCACGTAATCCATTGTAGACACGCAATCCATGTTAGTCACGCAATCACAAATCAAGTAGTAATATCGTACTAATCGAAACCTGCTTTTTTATTGCTCCCTCAGTACAGTACCGCTTTTGTTAGGTTAGGTTTAGTTCTGTTGTTGGAATATATCTATTGTTTTTTAAACCTATCACGAAACTCGTTCCGATCTGGTGCGGGCTGGCTTAAATCAAGTAGTATGACCAGCCTGTCTGGTATGACGTACCTCCTTAGTTCCCAGTCTATTGACGATGGACACGACCTGAAGTGAACTGTACTGGGACTCGAGCTTTTTCATCTTCCCTTCTAGTTTCTCACCATCTAAAAGAAAAAGGAAAACCTAACTGTATAGATGGCTTGCAACAAAAACAATGACATGGCAGCCATGTCTGTAGTGCGAACAAATATAGCTAATTGAGAAATCTTTTGTTCAATACCACTAACATGGCCGTGATGACATAACGTCAGCGACCACAGGCACCCTTTAAAGTGGTATGTCTATTGCATTATCTTGATTGTCATGCACGCTTAACGATAGGAGACGCCCTGAAAAAAGTGGTAGGTCTAATGCATTATCTTGATTGTCATGCACGCTCAACGACAGGAGACGCCCTGATGAAAGTGGTAGGGTTATAGCACGTGCTGACCCCCCTCCACGGTGCTTGATGTACAGGGACGACACAGTTGTAACAAACCTTTCAGGTAGGGCCTGGGTATGATTCCCTGGAAAGGAGCTGCGTGAAGAAGATCCAGAACTTCTTCCTGAGACTAAAGAACAAGCATAATGCATGTGAATAATGGATTTACATAATACATCCAATCAACGGAAAAGAGAGACAGTTACCTAAAACACTCCTCACACCTACTTCAAAATTTATGAGAATTTCGATTTCGTTTGGTTAATAATTGACTAAAGCGCTCTTCAAAAGAGAACTCAAGTCAACGTAACTTTCAACTTGTGTTTCGTTTGAACAGCAACACAGAAAACGACTCTAAGTAATCACATACAGTTTGTATGGCGATTGATCAAGGTATTGCTCTACTGTACCCAAGCCAATATGGAGATTGTTCAATTGGGAACACTTGATCAATCGTAAATTCTGAACAATCACACTATGGTATTGCATAGAGCCTTTCCCTGTGCAATGTACGATGACCTGCGTCTCTCGTTTAAACGGTACGAATCCAAGCTACCGCAAGTTATTACTACACGTAAACTAGCGTTAACATGCAATTTCGTTTGAACGAGGCCTAAACAGTCCATGCAAAAAACAAACAAACAAACAAACGTTTTGGTAACGAATTCTTCTACAAGATTTAACCAAAATATACACTTATTTATAGCTTGCGTAGTGGCTCAAGAAAGGGATCGGGTAAAGGGCAGAAAAGAATTCCCCTACCTTCCTTTCCGGCCCTCCCCCTGAGCTGTTAAGTAAATGCGTTCGGTGTATATATATATAGAGAGAGAGAATGAATAAAGAGAAAAATAACTTTTTAAGTCCTTGGCGGGAATCGAACCCCACATCTTCGGTTTACTAGTCCGATGTGTTAACCACTACACTACAAGGACCAACCATGCTGGAAACGGAGCCAGACAATGTAACGTATGTGGCAACTGTAGGGATCCCAGGGCGTTATTTTCTCTATGGGAAAGCTGAACACCATAAATTTAGGCACGCATACATAGATAGACAGATAGATAGACAGACAGACAGACAGACAGACAGACGGACGGACGGACGGACAGACAGACAGATATTAGAAATGAGTGAATACACAGTAAACTGTTAATTTCTTACCAGCATTGTTTCCATTAGCAACGCGAAGAGAACAGCGTTACCAATCTCTCTGAATCCCTGGAACACATTGACTCTAAGCTCTGGGTACTGCATAATGGGTTCTAGATTGGCGTGATAGTATTCCAGGACACCTGTCATGTAACAAAAAATGTCAGTTTTGGACCCATCAATGAAACTAAAATAAAATAAATAAAAATAGATAAAATAAATGGTAATTTCCAGTGTCACATCCACAATATGTAGCGGCTATTCATCCACTTGAAGTCCAGCTGGAATTTAGAAAAGCTGATTTTACGGAGGGAGGAAAACCAGAGAATGCGGAGAAAAACCTTCGAAGCAAGGAAAAGAATCAACAAACAACTCAACTCACATTTGATGCCTAATATCAATCCTGAGTTAAAGTGGAGAGAGGCGAGTGCGCTCACCGCTGCGCCACTCATGTTTCCTCAAGAAATGACGGGAATGACACTTATGACACTTGAATGGCTTCTACTCAGAACCAATCAGAAAGCGAGAAAATGTTTCTCATCCAAACGAAATAATTGATTTGGATACTATACGATATCTACAATAACTCACTCGTTGAAGGGATTCAGGATGTGACATGCTTTCAGGGTGTAGGAGTGTAACACTTCTTTGTGGACGACGTTGAAGATTAAAGTTTATATCGCTACAGACCCAAATTTTAAAAAATTCGACCAATTTCAAAAATATTTGTTTTAGAACACGATCAGTGCTGGTTTATTACCTGTAGATCCATATTCAAAGCGAGGTAAACTACACTTCTTGGGCATGCCTTCGATCAACTGTGCTACATATTGTTGGATCTGTCCCTGGATCTAAAATAAAATTAAAAACTATTAGGAAATATTTGGATAATGATACGCGATGACGATGATGATACTGAATTAGATGTGAAATGAGGGTTTACCAACATCCGGTGCCGGTGTTCGGCTCCAGATCCTCTCGGGACCAGCTGGTGCTCTCCCCCAAGAGCCTTTGTTTGTCCTGTGCCGTTCACCATTGTCCAGGATTGTTAGATGAATTCAGGGAGGAGTCTAGAGTTGAGGACCGGTGGGCACCGACGGCGGATGTTGATGAACCCCCATTCCACATCTTCTTAGTGATGACAATAATAATACATAAAGATAGGAGGAGGAGGGAGGAGGAGGGAGGAGGAGGGAGGAGGAGGGAGGAGGGAGTGGTGGCGGTAGTGGTGGTGGTGGTGATTATGAGATGCTCGTACCAGGCTCTTAACAATCTTCAAAAGCTCTTCAATGACAACCGCGATTCCCTGGTAACCAAGTAAACGAGCAAGGCAGCTAAAGTGAATGTCGCCGAAAAAATTACTGTACAACGAGTTGATGGCGTTGAAGGCAGAGTTTTGGTTCTGAAAGATTGAACGACAAAAAGGCTTAATACAATAAAAATCACAATCAAACAACTGAAAATGAAAAACATTAAAAAATCCTTGAATCATTCACCTTAGAACCATAGAACAAGTGATGGGATCCCTTTGGCGCAGCTTCTCTGGGTACCTTGTCTACATATGACAATGTGGTAGGAACGAATCTGTGTGGAAGAAAAACAAATTTCACAGCCTCTAATCAAGGGCGGATGCAGAAAGGGGATCCAGGGATACCGGACCAGAGATACCAGGAGGGATCCAGGGAGAGCTCGTCCCTTCCAGGGGTACCGGACTCCCTTTTCAACTCTTTTTTCTTCTTGCTCTTATGACAAAAATGACGTCCCCCCTTTCAAAAATCATGTATGCGCCTTTGTAATGTCCTTATTAGTCAGGTGAAGTGTCTTTTACAAAGTGGGGACTAAAAGACAATTGGACTGGTACCAACGGTACACCTGCCTACCTGCCTGCCCGCCCTTACCTGTTAGTAGAAGAATTGTAGCAGTAGTTTGGTAGGAAGTCAAAGTTCAGTTCCCAGAACACGTGTAAGGTGATACGCCCATAAGGTGCAGACACGCAGTGGTTAGCTTCCCGTAGCATAGTATTGAATGGAACAAGAGTCAAATGTTTTGATAACAGTTCGTGAGCTATTCTGTTAACCTCGAGAAGGTTTTCCAAGTCCTAATATAATACAAAATTAGTTCGTATGAATTAACAGGACACACACTCTTGTATACGTGTATGGCAGACGTTGGGTGGATTTCCTTTGGCTGTGAAAAATAATTACGTCGCGAACGTGCATTGAAGGTGCCGTAACATCACATTTTGATTGGATTTTGCGAAGGTCTGTTGCGTCAGCCAGTGTCAACACGACTGTGCCGTACCGTGCCGTTCCATACTGTGCCGTGATCCACTGGCATGTTAAAGCAATGCGATTGGATAAGAATCGGCCCCCGCGCTTTGCGATTGGCTTGAAAAAGAAGCCGTTTGAGTGTTCCGTGACGTGACACGTTGACGCGGAGACACGTTGACGTTGTAAAGTTTTGTTTTGTATAACTGAGGAACCCGTGCCATAACCATAACCGTGCCGTGAGTTTTTCAGGCCCTGTTTACATGAAAAAGGGATAGCCCTAGCGATAGGACCTTCCTAGCAGGTGAATCAAACTACCAGTTATATATCTAATCTATGGCTTTCTGTTTACATGGGCTATAGTAGTATTCTTTGGGTACTAGGATCATCCTATCTCGCAGGTAGGATGATCTTACTACTAGTAGTAAGTTTATGTGTGATTTCATCATATAAACAGTAAAAGAAAAGATAACTCTTTTGCTATGGTTATGATCGTAGCTTGGCTTGATTTGTTGGGATTGAAATGTAAATTGCTAGGAAGATCATAGCGCTAGGGCTATCCCTCCTACATGTAGACAGGGTCTCAGTCATGAAATCATTGGGAGAACTAACAGACCAACAGAAAGTTTTAACGCAATTCTAAAAATTGCTACTCTAAAAAAATGCTTGATTTTTTTGTGCTGAATACTTTAGTTAAGGTGACTGCCTACCCATGAGCTTGCGCGCGCACGAATACCGCTGAGTTTCCATGACGACATTCGACATTTTTATAAGGGACCATTGATGTTTTCAACTTCAAGAGGGCAAAACCCTCAAATTTTGCACGGGACTCTATACTTTAAATAAACTTTATTGAAAAAACTTCTAAAAATCTACGTTATAACACATTTTTAAAAAATGTTTAAATCAGAAACACATGAAAAAATCGATTTCTTTGGAAATTACTGTTCGAATGATGAGGCTGTTTGACAGCACTGAAAAGGACGAAATATGACAAATCAAGGTATTTTTTGCCTTTTTTATAAGGTGTACATATGTTCACTAGTCGGCATTTGTGCAAAAACCTTTCTGCAAAGAACTACTATCTTACGAGTTCTAATTTTTTTCTGTTTATGTCCGGCGGCGCAATAAATTTTTGGTTGGAATAATCACGCCAAGGCCACATGAAATGCTGATTATCTCGAAAACAAGCTCGGGACACCCAATTTTAACCAAACCATGTGCCCCCAAAATACAAACTAAATAGGAAAAGGAAATATACGCGATTACTAACGCACTTTCCTGTAACATTTTTATATGTAAGTCATTATCACGTAGCGTACTCTATATAAACGTTTGTTACGTTTAGCAATTAACTTGTAAACTCCCTGATGAAGTCTGAATACAGACGAAACGCGTAGTAGAATAAAAAGTTTACAAAAGGAAAATTAGTTCGATTTCATGTGCTGCTCACTTTTTTTAAAAAAATTAAAAAATTAAAAAAAAAAAAAAAGCTAAATCAATTTCCATGCGTAGGCAGTCACTTAATACATTTCTAAACAAGACATTTTAAGGCCTTACCACTATTCCACACAAATCACCACTCTCAAATCTACTAATGGCATAGTCAAGCGACTTTAACAAGAAGTTATTGATACGCTGTGTTACTAGTTTGTTTAGATCGATTGAACGTCCAAGTAACTGGAAACAAAGGAAAAAGATCATTATTAACCCATTACATTCTTCTAGTAATTAAGTTACTGTCCACTCTACACCACTAAGTAATGGGATACCTGTGGTATGGAGACTGACCTAATTCAGTACCACTGACGGGAGTAGAGTGGTAAAATTATTTTTCACCATCATAGCGCATCTAAAGTTTTCGTGGCCAGTTCTCTTTCGTGTTCAGGCTCTTTTAAATAAATACTAAATAATCACTAAAGAAAACTTGGTAAAAACTTATCGCCGAGCGATCAATCGATAAGCCGCGAGATTTTTGTCCAATGATCCTTTGCGCGCTTAGTTGATCGCTCAGTTTGTCCTCAGTGCCCTCTCTCACTTCACGGGACAGGAATCCCAAATTACATGTTTGTGTAGAGGATCACCCACTATTATCTGATCAAACAACATGATTGACTCACAATTTCTAAAGAGGTAGCGTAAATCTCCATCTATAGGAGCTAAGGTTTAGGAGTAGCAAGGCTCACCTGTACATGTCTCTGTTTAAGTAGACTCTCGTATCTATTTGCACGACCCTCCTTGCCTGCATTCAAGTTGATACCAAGCTTTGCACACTCGAATTTAAAGCTCTTATTGAGATACATACTAGAAGATAATAAAAACGTTATAAACAATTAAATGAGGTGGTTCAAACAGTGTGAAATAATTCTTATACACTACTCTCTTAATTCTTCAAAGTTCAGGTAAAAACTGAAGCAATGTATAAGACACAGGGAGCCCAATTTCCTGTTAACTGATCTCAGACCACAGGAACCCCAATAAAATTGTAATAAACAAAGGAAATCAGTCACCAGGCTCGCTGTAATTGTACAGCTTTCTGAAACAGCATAATAGATACAAAACAGACGATAGATTAGGGTGAGATTTTCCTTTGTGACTTACTTGCAAGCTTGGAACTTGTAATATGCAAATACTTGGTCACTTAGTTTGTACACAAACTGATCAAAGCACAAATTGACCTGAAAGTTGTTCACCAAAAGGACAAATACATGTATTTATACTATTAGCAATATTGAGTTCAGAGGGGAGGGGGTGGCCATGCCTACACCCCAACCCTTTCTTTCTTGTTTTTCATCATCATCGTGACCACAGTTACAATAGAATGATAACTTTTCTTAAAAAATTCATGAATAATTAATGTGGGTAAAAACGAATCTAAGCTGAGCATTCAGGTCACATGCATACCACTGTAAATCCCAATACAAATTGAACAACCAAATTAACTTCTGATACAGATATCTCCTTAGCTAATTGGTATTCTTAACTTTTGATACAGATATCTCCTAAGCTAATTAGTATTTTTAACTTTTGATACAGATAGCTCCTCATCTAATTAGTATCCTTAACTTTTGATACAGACAGCTCCTCAGCTAATTAATATCCTTAACTTTTGATACAGACAGCTTCTCAGCTAATGAGTATTCTTAACTTTTGATACAGACAGCTTCTCAGCTAATTAGTATCCTTAACTTTTGATACAGACAGCTTCTCAGCTAACGAGTATTCTTAACTTTTGATACAGTTAGCTCTCCTCAGCTATTAGTATTCCTAACTTTTGATACAGTCATTGTTTGATTTTTTAAGTAATATAAAATATTCGCATCCTATCTGTATGGGCTTTAAATGCCCATATAGATTTGCCACTCATATTTTATATATTACAAGTAGATGCTCCCCCCTTCACCAACTATGAGTAATATTAAACTGTACTTTACCTCAGCTTCAACCTCATCATAAAGGAATTGTTTCTTAAATGTTGTTAGGGCATAATGTGCACTGTCATTGTACAGATCAAGAGGATACAGAACATACCTGATAAAAAGGAAATCATTATTAATATTACATTTCTTCTCACTCTTACTATTACTATTATAACTACTATTTATTTCTTTTTTGGCCATTAAAAATGATTTGTGGATATTAGCAAATGTAGTATACCACAGCTAGTGTAGTTGTCCATTGAACATGTGAAAGGTTTTTAGTTGTTAGTAGTTATAGTGAAAACTTTTTGGACATGGACAGACAATGGGCCATTGCATTTCATTTTTGTACCCCTGGGGTTGAGGATGTCAATTTTTTTTCTTCTGCTCCCCAAGATTTCCACTTGACTCTTTACCCCCCTCCCCCCTCCCCCCTGGACAATGGTCAATTTTGAAAAGAACAACCAGGTTTTCCATGTTTCTATAGGTGGATACCGTGTTTACATTTTACCTAATTTGCATAAATCAAATTTTAAGCTACCAAAAAATTAACCCCCAAAATAATAAGAACCTATACCTTTTTGCAATGTCTGAAAATTTGAAAGTGAATGGTTCAATAGTTAAAGAGATATTGAGCCCCGAATTTGTGAAATTTTACAGTAAATGTATGCTAGTTGGCAACATCTTGCCCACCACTGAATAACAATTGCAAATTTTGTAGTTTTGAAAAGCCTATTTCTCAAAATGTTTTTGGGCATTTGCCCTGAAATTTTCACGTTTTGTTCAGATTGATGTTGTCTTGAAGTATTCGAAGTCCGATTGTTTGAAATGCTTGTATTTTTGATTTTGATATTTTTTTATGTAAACAAACTATGTCATTGCACGCCCACCTATTGCTTTTGTTTTTCAATCTTACTCCCCAAGGAATAAGGATTTCCAATAACTTTTTACCTTATCCCCCAGGATTTCCATGTAAATTTAATCCTTACCCCCCAGGATTCCTCTGAGGTCCTCAACTCCGGGGGGTGCAAGATACCAAGCCTGTCAGTTGAGGTGGGCTTCAAAAATATCCTCTTAGCAGATCTTAGTGAGTAACAGAGATATAAAAGTAAAGTTTAAAAAAGTTTAAAGAATACTCACTCCATCATACTTGGTTCTTTGGTTTCTAGAATATGATTGGTTAGAATCCATGGTAGCGACATGTCTATAGGGAACTGTTCCAAATAATAAAATTATATACACATCATATGAACATCACTTCAATGATGATGGTGATATATAAGCAGTGTAATAGGTAAATTACGAGCCTAATAACGTGTAATGATAGAAGAAGACTGCACTGAGGCCTTTGACAACTTCTAATCGTATAAGATGGTAAGCCAGTTTGACTAGAAACCGTGGACAGCGCTGTTTCGGCCTGTTGGGCCTCGTCAACACGGTGCATCTAGTGAACTGGCTGGATCCCACTAAAAATTACACTATTACACTGCTTATATGTCATTTTGAGCCTATCCCACATGGCTTAACTGCCTCTGTCTTCTGATGATGGTGATGATGGTGATGATGGTGATGATGGTGATGATGGTGGTGATGGTGATGATGGTGATGACAATGATGATGACAACGATGATGATGACAATGATGATTATAAGGATGATTATGATGACAACAACTTCATACTGTAGTACACATGTATGTTGTCAATGCTGATGATGATCATGACCACAATGAAAAAGTCGAATAATTTTCTTCAATTTTTTTTCATTCATTTTTTCATTCATTTAATTGGATTTAAGTCTACAAGTAAGTTAAACCCATACAGGTGTGTTGTTGATGGTGGTGTTGAAAATAAGAATAAACACTTAATAATAAACACTTAATAATAAACACTTAATAATAAACACTTAATAATAAACAAACTGAATCATTTTTGAGTGTGCAGCATACCTGTATTCTAGCACCCATAGTCAGTTCAAGGTAGAATTCTCTAAACCACAGCTGTGATAGGTCACAAGATTCTCTCAAAACTTCATCAAATTTAAGAAGATGTCCAAAGAAAAAGGAGTTCTTCAGGAAGCTTTCAATGCTTTCTGCATGCTCTTTGTCAATTTCCTTCCTCATGACTCTCTTTCCACCCTTCTCTGATATCAGTGATTCTAACATTGTACGTATCATATACAGCTGTAAACAAACAAACAAAAAACATTTAGTGAAACAAACAAAATGTGTAGCCCCATTAGAGTGATTTCAAGTGATATCATAACAGCCATGTTGGTGTACCTCAAACAAAGCATTCCTCATTAGCTTCTCTTATTACACAAGGTACACCAACATGGCCAGTGACGTCATGGCAGCCATGTTGGTGTACCTCAAACAAAGCATTCCTCATTAGCTTCTCTTGTTACACGAGGTACACTAACATGGCTGCCATTGTTATTTGATTCTCCAGGGATTGAGTGAAATTGATCTATAATGCCAAAACTTGATAATTTTCCACCATGTTGTATAGCAAATGCTACAATTTTTCAAACAGTGAAAAGATGAAACCAACTCTGGTGAGATACAAAAACTAGGACATTTGTCATTAAGGTACCTGGGTACTAGATGGTCCAACATCTCTTTCAGGGATTTTTATATTGGGCCCTGATTTTGGGTCCTTTTCACCCTTCAGGATAGGATCCTTACTTCCAAACATTTCATCTATCCAGTCTCCTCCAGTGTCACGAATAGACATAAGCACTCTGTCCAAGAAATATATTGTGATGACAAACTAATTAATAAATTTGATTTAAGGTGACTCCAAAATAATTGCATGTGGATTTCAGGTTTTTTAAAACTTGTTTGTGTTGCATCAAAAACCCTCAGATCATTCTGAAATAAACACAGTGTACTAGCTCAATCATTTAGGCTTTAAAGGATGTCTTTGGAATTGAATTTTTGAGTCATGTTTGCCATTATTGGCCAATTTTGTAACAGCTGGTATTTTTACATATTGTGCTCTTGTTTGTGAAAAAATTGTATGATTTTCATGAAACTTCAGATTTTGGATAAATAGAATGTCTTAGTGTTGTCTGCAAAGTTTCAAGAAAATTGATTGAGTGCAAATTGCACTGCAAATTTTTGGTCCACTTAAATTTTTAACTGTGATACGAGCAAGTTAAAAAAAAATCTGAAATTCAAAATTCACATGCAATTATGTTGGAGTCACTTTAATTGTTTACCCATGTCTCAACAGGAATATACAATGGTCATCCAGCTCTCTACTGGCATTATTTTTTATGACGTGAAATACATTTATAAAAACAACAGTTATGCAGGGTAAAATTGAAATTGAAATCATTATAACCAAATAGGAGAATATTGGTCTCTTGGTCACTCTCTGTTGCTGTGTTCAACTTATCTACTGTAATGAACTTGAGCCTAATATTCTCTCATCTGGACCTCCCACTTAGTTAACAAGTACAAATAATCATATAACCCTACAGACCAGTATGCAGAGGTCTATCAAAATCATTGACAAAAATCATGGATTGGGTCCATATGAAATGACATCCTCATCCACTACACAGCAGCACCATACAGTGCTCAGTCCTATGTCCTGACCTGAAGCCAAATAATTTATAGCTTGCCCTACCACAAGTTTCAGGTGCGGATCCACAATTTTTTAAGGGGGGGTGACTTTCTTTCAAGACTATGAAAAAGGGGGGATGACTAAATTAATTTTTGAGTGGTTTTTATGGGGGTTTTCTACAACAAAAGGGAGATTACTAGTCACTCCCTTCACAACCCCTGGATCAGCCCCTGGCCAGCATTTTACTTAATAAGTACATAGTATTGACCTCATCTTTCAGGGCTAAACTTACGATTTTAAAAGAGTTCCCTTTTTGTTCTTGATTGCTTTCCTGACAGGTTCTCTTAGAGTTATTTGTATAAATGACTGCAAATCTCTATGAATTGAATGGCGAATGGCCTCAGAAAACACTGGCTCAAGCCTTGACATGAGACCATACAGGCCCTTGATCATGGCAATTACCTAAAATATATTTAAAATAAGTATTAGTATGCAATCATTTTACTAAATTTATCTTTGAATAAGACAAAACCAACATGCTGCTGAAATTAGAGTAGATTTATTTGGTCTCTCTGCACAGATGTTATGGCTGTGATGGTGATGTGATGTGCAGAGACCAGTAACAATTAACATTAAAATGATATCAGTTTTTCCTGGACATATGATGTACCAGACTGTATATAAAGTTTGTAACCAGTAAATCATTTTGTATTAGTGTGGCATAGTATATTATAAATAAAAAAGGATTTACTGGATGAAAACTTTTATATAAAGACTTGTACATCATATGTCCAACTAGCAACAACTGGCCTTGTTTCCATGTTGATTGTTACCAGTCTCTGTGCATTTTCCCTGAGATACAACTGGGTTGTATGATTGGCTTGGTAGATGCTGAGAGTTTGTCACTCCTATATCATTACATCTACTCTATCTTTGTTTATGTAAATTTGGTGTAATCTAAGGTACTGAGAGCCAATTAGGGAGCAGTCATTAATTACTGGGGGGAGGGCCAGTAAATTTAGGGGGAGGGCTACGTTTTTGTTTTTTTGGGCTCGGTTTTTGGGGCGGCCACAATTTTTTGGGCCCACATTTAAGGGTTGGTCATAATTTTTGGGCTTGGATTTGGGGAGGGCCACAATTTTTTGGGCTTGGATTTGGGGAGGGCCAAGATTTTTTGGGCTGATGTTTGAGAAATTTTACCAGCCCTCCCCCCCTAGTAATTAATGACCGCTCCCTTACTACTGTTAATGCCACATTGGGTGCATTAATATAACATGGCTTTGATATGTGATTGGTTTGGTAGTATCATCCATATCTTGATGGACTGCTTGCCAACATGATCGAGCATGCATTCAAAGTCAGATGAAATTTTTCAACTATCAAACCTTTCTATTTAGAATTAATTACTTTATTCAGGTTTAGAGTATGTTAAAAGAGAAATGGTCAACACTCAGCCATATGTCCATTGAGTTACAGGTGTACTTGGTCAGCTGCTAAGCCCTTAGATAGATATATACTATGGTCTTGTTATAAAAGAAGTGGTCATTACTCATGTGTGTCCATTGAGTTATGGATTCACTTGGTCGGCTGCTAAACACTCAAGAAGCTACAATCTTGGACATAATTTGTTGAGAATTTCTCTTGTTTTGAACAAAAATGTTGTTTTACATCATACAAATTGCTGAAATCAATTTCCCCCTTCCCCCCCATCACAATGTTGGTCCGACTGGGAACAGCAGTCCATTGTCTTCAAAACAACATTGATTTGGGGGAAGGGGGGAGGTTTAAATACGTTCAAAGTTAAAAATACAACAGAATAAAATTATTCTCAACAATTTGGTCCATGATTGTAGAGTTGCACTTGGCTTGACCTCATGCAGCTGATATGCTTCTCCGGCACTAAGCAGACTCCCACATACATCCATAACTCAATGGAAGCATGCAGAAGTGGACCACTCCTTAAAATTTGATTAATTATTCTATACTGTACATACCTCTACCAAATTAAATTTCTCTTCACTACTATAGTTGTATCTTGTTGCCTAGAAGCATAACGAAAAACATTAAACAACTTCACAGTTCATCAGTGTTTAGAGGCAGTTGTCAAGCATTACCCTCTCCAATTAAAGTCATCATTTTAAATACCATTTTCATAGCAATACATTCACTTCCTTTCATTCAAAGATCCATATCCTCCTATTATGTGTATTTATTGTGTTATTTTACTGGTCTTCAGCTACGTTCCAAGGATGGTCTTCAGGGAAAAAACTGTTAAACTGTTTGGAAAGAATGGGTGTCATATACTGCTAGTACCTTATCTCTCACCGCCGAGGTCCAGGGTTCAATTCCCAAGCTCAGGACTCATGTGAGTAGAGTAGTTTTTTGGTTCTCTCCCTTGCTTCAAGGGGTTCTCCATAGTCATATGTGAGTAGAGTTGATATTAAAGTATATTAAATGTGTTCGTTGTATAGAATGAATAAAGAGAAAACAATTTATAAGCCCTTGGCAGGAATCGAACCCACATCTTCGGTTATCTAGTCCGACGTGTTAACCACTACACTACAAGGACCAACCACGCTGGAAAC
>JANTNT010229375.1:0-14802 GCA_024752375.1 Entacmaea quadricolor
AAACGTCAGTTAAGTAAACTCGTTTTTTATTCACGGTGTTTCAAATTACCTACAACTCATCCATCGTTTCTATATAATTATTATACACCGACGCAGCTCAAACTAGATTAATCACTAGTTTTCTTTTGAATTTCTATTGTTGTCTGATTTTCAGGCTATATAGCATTGATTCTATGATTCTACTGTATCCTTTGCTTTTCTAGGTCCCTAGTGAACAGTTTTTTCACACTGATTACAGACCTCTTATCAGAGATGCCAACCATTATGTTCTTGATGAACAGGTAATTTACTTTCTCTTGTATAATAGTCGTTCCATTATATTATTGACTTTTTTGTCTCACACATTGTTATAATTAGACAACCAAGACAAAAAAGTGTAAAAAATATAAATTTATTTACGTCGAACGTAAAGGAATTGATTGCTCAGTTCTCCTGACCCAGAGGTTGGTTTTAAAGCGGTGAACGCTTTTGTTCTGGTCGACCACGAGACACTTCTCAGGAAATTGTGTATTTACTGCAGTGCTGCAGTGCTGCAGTGTTGACTCCCTGCCTTGGATTAGTTCTTATCTACGTAATCGCGAGATGCTTGTTATCGTTGATGGAAAGCAGTCAGAGAAGAAATTACTATCTAAGGGTGTTCCTCACATTTCCATCTTAGGACCTCTTTTTATAGTTCAGATGAATGATCTTCCTCTGTGCCTCAAACACTGAGATAGACCTTTTATGCTGATGATTCTACCAACTACGTATCTGCAAGAACTGTTAACGAGGTTGAGAATAAGTAATCAAGCGAATTTTGCCCTATCACGTTATGAAGGTGTAGGTACATTACTTACCATTGAAAGCTAGACTTGCTTTTTACAATTGTCTAATCCTGTCCTTAATGATTATGCTTGTATCGGTTTGGGTGAACGCTAGTCAAGAGAACTTGGACAGAGTTTACCGCCTGCAGAAAAAATCCGATAGGCTAATACAAGATGTGGATCATAGACGCCCATTATTACCCCTGTTCTTGAAGCTAAACTGGCTTCACGGTTATCAACGTGTTAAATACTTTCGTTGCCTTACTGTGTATAAAGCCTTAAATTGATGCTTTGTTTATTACTTACTTGTCAATATATGTTTTTCTCTTTATTATATTATATATATTTTTAGTTCGATATCTTGTATGCATGGGTCTAGATGAAAATTACATTATGTATTCTACTTTTTACCCATATAAAGTGATATAATTTGGAATTTACCATACTGATTTTTTTGGAGGGAGGAAAACGGGAGAACCTGGAAAAAACCCTCAAAAAGAGATAGTCAACAAACAACTCTACTCACATATAATGCTGAGCCGACTTGAACCTGGGCGTCACCACTGTGCCACCACTGCACCACCTATGATTCCCATATTCCCTAGCATGGGGGATCTTTACCTTTTTCATTCAAACTAATCATATGATATAATCAAGAGGTTAATCCAACTTTATTTCACTTATTTAACAGACTCAGACTGCTCCACACTTGATGCCTCCACCATTTCTTGTGGATGTGGATGGCAACCCTCACCCTTTACACTATCAAAGACTGGTACCTGGACATGGTAGTAATGTACGCAATGTACCTAATCAACCACCACCTACTCCAAGGGCTGAAATTGCTCCTTTACTGGCTGAAATCGAAGCAGCAGAAAATAGAGGAAGGCCTGCAATACAAGGTTTTTGTCAGTTTGTGAAATGAAGCAATTCAATCAATTACAAAATGGTAATTTAGTTTTACGTTGTTTTTGCTGCAACAGCTCCAGCCTCTCCTCCCAATCAAGGTGCGGCTTTACAGCCTCCCTTGCAGAGTCCAGGGGGGAGCAGAAATTATGGTATGCGGCAAAGTGGTGATGTCGAAGGTGTGAGACAAGCACAAGGTAATGTGCCTGTAATAGAGGATGTCGCTGAATCTGATATTGCTCTTTGGAGAAGACGAATCATTGTTCCAGATATTAAACCCACCGTTGCCAAGTGAGTTGTATAGTCTTTTGTATCTTTAAACCATTAAGCAGTAGAAGGGTAGATTTTTAAAAGGACGTTATTTAACCTTTAACTTTCTTTTAAGGTTTGATGAAGAAAGGCGTCTCTTTCTTGGCAGAAGTGAGCTCACAAATTATTTAAGGGAAAAGAAGAAGCGTCCTCAGGCTACAGCAGCCGTTAGACTGGTGAATCAATCGGTAGGTTTCCAAAGTTAAGGCTGCTAGAATATGAACCATCTCTATTTTTCCATTTGAAAAAAGAAATTTTATATGATTTTAATTGTCTGAGTTTTGCTTTGTTATATTTTTTGACGGTATTGTATTGGCTTAGATTCAAGAAGTCTTGTCTAACAATGATAGAAGTCAACGGAATCAGCGGAGGACATCTTCTCGTCAGGCTTCACGTGCACGTTCACGTGCAACACGTGTTCAACGTGTAGCAAATAGAGTTTCATCCCGTTCTACATACGCTACACGAGCTACACTAGCTATGGATATCGATGAATCTGGAGATGATGATGTTGTAGCCCAAACACCCAGTGACAGTGAAGAGGAAGAAGAGGAGTGGACAGGAAGCTCAAGGTAACAAGTTAAATCTCTCTCGTCCATACAGGTTTAATGACACCCAGCCATTCACCCAGTTGGCTCAGTTGTTTGAGTGTCAGACTGTTGTATGGGAAATTGTTGGTTTAAACCAGGGTCTTTAAATATCTGCCGAATCTTCCGAACGAAGTAGTTTATGGAAACCTGTCAACTCTCTCCCTAAAAATAAGATCTGGAAGGGTGCATCTCGCTTGGCATTGTGCACGACATAGTGACGCGTTGCTCTGCCTAATTTGGTTCTATGGGAGCAGGGTTTTCAATAATAGGCGGTTACCGGCGGTATAGCGCCGCCTACTTTACCTCTTACCGCCGGTTATTTTGTGTCTTACTTAATAAATATGACTGTAATTTTTTTTTTTTTTTTTTTTTTTTGTAAACGGAATAAAAGGTGAATTTTTTCAGTACTAATTTTGATGCCAAAATACAGGAAATGGGCATTTCCGGGCTTCTAAAATCCAAAATTTCCTGAGGGGCCTTACGGCCCCGTTTGGGACACAGACGCCTATTTCAGTCACTCAGACGCCTATTCAAAAAGATAATGAAAACCCTGTGGGAGCCTCAACATGATCTGGCTTCTAGGGAGGGTCAAGGGCTGACTTGCGTTGAACTACTTCGGCGTGACACTTGCCTGAAGCCTGCAGGCAAGATCAAAGCTTCCATGCTGCATAGACCATCCTGGTGGGCCATCGTGTCTTATTGTTGTGGAAAATCGACCTGATAATAAGCCGGCTGCCTAAACAAATTTACCAGTCTTCATTTACTGTCAACCATTACTATCTCAAAAGTCGTCATTTTTAGCGAATAGTGGGTAACTTGACAAAGTAGACATTTCCGATTTAGCAGAATACAAGCAGAATAGGCATATAATATGCCACTTTTTCAATATCCTTTTCCTGTTGGATTATTGAGTGCAGAATATTCAGTGCTTATGCCGCTAAACCATTCTCTCTCAATATTACCAAATTAGATGGGATGTACTTACCATGCATGGAAAAACAACTTCTAAATGCGCACTTTAGCTGTTTTGTTTTTGTTATCAGTGAATCAAGCGAGTACTCGGACTGGACAGAGGATGTTGGAATGAGATCACAAACACAGAACGAGAATAGAAGATCGAGGTAATACATTTCAAAACATAATTTGATCTAATGCTAAAGACCAGTTGGCATCAGCCTGTTGTGCGGGAGGTTGGGGTTAAAATCCCAGCCCAACCATTACTCAGGGTTTTAAAATAACCGATTAGAAGGTGTTGCCTTTTTAATAATGTCTAAAAACAGTTAGGGTTTCAAGTTTTTTTTTTTTCAGATAACGACTTTAAACCGTAGGTTCTTTCTCCAGCAACAATAAAAAAACCTCAGATGTGTAAAGATGTGACGAAAATATATTTATATTTTAGTTTGTTTGTTGGTAGATTGAGTTGATGTACTTATATGGTTTTATGGTAGTGGTTTTCAAAAACCAGTTTTGAAACAATTACTCTTAGTTGCTATCTAATAGCGTGTATTAAAGCGTATTGTTGGTAAAAATTGTGGTAATAATTACAGAGTGTTTAGAATGCCATTGTACGTACCACGTAGAAGTAAAACAATTTTAATGAGCCAAGCTTTCGGACGAAGCGTCCATCATCAGGGCAAGTGAAAAAGTACAGTACGCGCGAGTTTGGCTGTTATAACCGGGACCACCTAGACAATGAGAACCAATCAAGATTTAGAGTGAAATCAATGCATTCCAACTTAAGCCAACTCTAGCCAATCAGAAGCAAGTAAAAAAGCCAAGATCGGAATAATGTCTGACAAACAATTTTGATGTTATCAAGAGACTGTAGGAATGAAACATTGTGATTGGCTGAGTTTAAGATTCTACTGATTGTGAGCATATAGATAATTTGTCTGCCCATGCGCAGGGCTTGACACTAACTTTTTCAGGCTCTAGTCCCTGGACCAGTGCTTGTGGATATCTACTAGTCTCAATGTCTATGTCAATGTTATTTTTACTAGTCCAAGGCAAAAATTCACTAGTCTGAGACTAGCAGACTACCGTTAGTGTCGAGCCCCGCATGATGCGTGTATTTTTTGCTTGAAAATCATTTTTATGGCAGATCGAATCATTTTATGTAGACATGGAACATTTGGCTGGCGATCTCGTTATTCAAAATAACATTCAATTACCGAAATGCTGAGAAGGAAAGAGTTTACCGACCGCTAGTGTGTTGCAGACAATTATTTCAATCACAGGCGCTGCAGATGGAAAAATATCACGAGTCAAAGTCAGTCGGATTGTTCGAAAATACACCATAACCTCGCACTTTAGCGTTTTATTTTGGGCGCTTACTTCATTTTTAAGGTAAGTTTAAGTCGTTGCAAACACGTTATGGTATATATTATTTTTGATAAGGGGGTTTTAGACATTAGCGATCGCGAAATATTTCGCGATGTTTACAGCAATATGGTGCGTAATTCTTAGAATTTAAATTCAAAATTCTACATCTTCAAAACCGGGCCCCAGAGAAATTATTTAAGAATGCATTTTTTTCCATGTTTACTCTTTGCATAACAGAGCTTTTTTGGTTATGAAACGTGGTACCTGAGTAAGATTTTAAGTGTTGTTGTGTACATGGTTTCATGCACGTCTGTACTCGAGTAAACATGCAAATTTCAGTGAGCTATTAATTTTCATAGAATTAATTACAAAACATGACTTTATGTAAAATTTCTTCTATGCATTCCCTAATATTTATGTAGAATATTTGTTCCTAGCTAAAATGTGCAGGTAATAAAATATCAGCGGTCCAATTTTGAGGAATTTATCACCTTGGAATAAGGCCCGAACCATGTTGTAAACATTGCATAAGATCATATCACGGAACCACGTATTTTGACCAAAAAAGCTTTGTAACGCAAAGAGTAAACATGGAAAGAGTTCATCTTTAAATAATTTCTCTGGGGCCCGGTGTTTAAGATGTAGAATTTTGAACTTGAATTCTAAGAATTATGCGCAATATTACTGTAAACATCGCAAAATATTTTACAATCGCTAATGTCTAAAACCCCCTAATCAAAAGTAATCCATACCATATAACGTGTTGGCAACGACTTACACCTCTTAAACTTACCTTATAAATTAATTAAGCGCCCAAAATAAAACGCTAAAGTGTGAGGTTATGGTGTATTTTCGAACAAAACGACTGACTTTGCCTCTTGATTTTTTTTCCATCTGGAGCGCCTGTGATTGAAATAATTGTCTGCAACACACTAGCGGTCGGTAATTGAATGTTATTTTGAATAACGAGATCGCCAGCCAAATATTCCATGTCTACATAAAATGATTCGATTCGCCATGAAAATGATGCTCAAGCAGAAAATACACGCATGCGCAGACAAATTCACTACATTATATGAGTCATGATTTTAGGATATCTATTCCTCGTTCTATTCATCCATTGCACATTAGAATAATAGCATAAACAATAGAGAACAAGATAGGCCGTAGGTATTGATTACCCTAAAACATGACGGGTCTTTTTTTTTTCTTCTGAGAGATATTTTTAGAATAGTGCAACAGCAATGTCTTTTCGCTAGATTTCAACCGCTAGCATCTCTTAGAAAAAAATAATTTCTCAAAACTGTGAAAGTTTGTTTAAAACTTAGGACTGAACTAAAAACCTAAGTACAGGAAAGGTTTGGCGCTTTTTTTAAGGCTATTTGTTTAGTTATTCTAAGCCATATTGCCACACATTGAGTGATTCCTTCTAACGCCCAAAATTAGAAATAAGTTATTTCTGCATTTTACTCGCAATCAAACACAGATTTTTCTATTTCTTTCATGTTGTGGGTGCTTAGTGTTGTAGATTACTGTGGTGGTATTCGCTTTTCGGGATCACATCAGGTTCGCCTACAATGCAAGTAAAACTGATTTTCGTTTTTCCTATATATCGTTACTATAAAAATAAAAAAGCGAATAAAATTTACACGGTCACAAACCTCAGCCTAAGACCAATAATGTGTGAAAGTCAAAACGACGTTTGTAAAGGGAAGGTATTGCTATTCAAAAACTGTAGCGATCCACCTTTAAATGTAACAAAATTTATTACTGCTAAGTACGCAAGTAATAGTTTCATGGGTTTTTGAAAACCACTTTATAAACCTTTTGTTATTTGATTACTTCTAAAAAGACCTGTGTAGGGATAGAGCAACTAAAGTATGTTAAATGGTAGGGGATTGTCTCCCGGTTCAACATCCCAGCTACACCATAATGTAATGAGTTTCCGTAGCGAAGCTTTGCTCTGTGGTTTTTCCCTGCCCATGTGGTGAAGATTGTAAAGTAAACTAAAGTAAAATGAAACTTATTTACAAATTATCTAATTAACAGACGTGTTAGACGCGTGTTTAGTACTTCAGACGAGGAAGGTGAAGTCAATCAACCCAGTTCTAGTTCTCCACAACAATCGAACCGAGTTAAAAAGGAAAAGAAAAATAAGAAAACAGCTAAACCAAAAAAGGTGAGCCTGTTGTCTAGGCAACACAAATACAGCTGTGATTGGTTATAATAACTGACCTTATACTTTGCTGTTGTCATAGCTTCCAAAGAAACCAAAACTAGATGAAGTGCAAGACATATTGAATTACTATCAGCCTCCTGATTGGATAATGTGTAATAAGCCACGACTATCTCCTTACTTACCACAAATAGGTGATGAGGTAAGTACCCACATGACCGGTGAGCACTTGTTTCCATAGCCCAAAGTGCCCTTGATCGAGAGAGGACTGGGATCAGTTAGGGGTAGGAGTAGGGTTAGGACTGGGAATGAAAAGGGCACTTTGGGCTATATATGGAAACAAGTACTTACCCACGTGACCAGTAGGTAATTGGAAGCATGCACAGCTACCATGTTGCCTCACTGCCGAGGTCAAGAGTTCCAATCCTGAGCTTAGGGCTCATTTGAGTAGAGGTTTTTGTTGGTTTTCTCCCTTGCTTCAAGGGTTTTCTCCAGTTCTCCAATTTTCCTTGCTCCACAAAAATCAACATGCTAAATTCCAATTCGATCTGTGATTTAGCCAGGCTTTGATCAGCCCTGTGGTTGTTTCAGGGTTTGATCTGTGAGTTAGCTGTGCCCTGACTTAGATTAGCCTCACACATGGTTGTTTTAGGGTTCAATAAATAAAATTGATCTGTTAACATAGTTTATTTAAAGCTGTTTAAGATAAAACTATACTTAATTTAGGCCGCCGGTCATTATTTACTAGGAGGGGGACTCGTACAAATAGAGGGGGGTCAGCATTTTTTATGCTTCTCAAAGGATGGGGCTAAGAAAGACAGGGGTCCAGAAATTTTGTGCAAGTAAAAATCAAAATGCATCAGTTCCTTCCTCCCGATAAATAATGACCGGTCCTTTACTGTCTTTTTGTCAGGTCTACTATTTTCGTCAAGGACATGAAACTTACGTAAAGGAAGTGATGAAGCACAAGTTGTATGATATTAATCCAAAGAAACAGTGTTATTATAAACTAAGACTAAAGGTGAGCTTGTTGTACCTGTTAAATTATGTACCAAATAAACCACTAATTCTGGTTGATATTACGATTATTTATGTTCAGGCTGAGGAACTCTGTCGCATTGTCAGTCTACATGTTTCACTGTGTACTGGACACCCACCCACCCTGTGTTGCCTGAAGCTAGGTAAACTACATCAATTAACTAAGGCTGCATTTATTGTGTATGGCTGGGGGGCAGGTGAAATTCAGGGGGATTTGAATATTATTTATTAGTAGAATAAGGGTTTTTTTGATTAAGTAATAGATAAAATATGAACAGGAGACTTTTTTGGGGATTTAAAAGTCAAGCTGCAGGCGAGACTTTTTAATGCCCATAAAGGTCGAACGCGAATATTTTATCTGACTTATCAAATTCATATAGGTTAGTTATTGCATGTTCTACTAAAATTTTTAAGATAAAAGTAAATTTGGCTGAGAAAATCCAAGTTAGAGTGTATGCAATTCAGGACAATTTCTCTTACTGATTTAAAACCTCCTTCACACTTGTGATTGTGTGTTTTCCTCATTAATTATTCATGAATTTTATTAGAGAATGAGAGGGAGACAATTTTATACTTATTGAGCCTAGCCAAGGGGATATGTTAATTTTTTCATATTGCAAAGGGGCGGGATCTTAAAATATTATTTGTATTTAAAAATACCACCTGACCCCCCAGACATGTATAATGAATGCAGTTAAGAAGTTTTTCTATTAATACGAAATTACAATAAGATATTTTGCTTCTTAATCCTTATAATTTTATTTACTGAGCTCTCGGGCATGAGCGCCCATCATCAGGGTGTACAAGTGGTTGGATACCGTCAGAGCATGCTTATTGATTAGCACGCGCATACATTATCTGCACAAAAATCAATTCGAATAGATAACAAATTAAAGTAAATAAATTAAAAACGATATAGGGAGAAATACTATATCTTGAACAACGGAATATTATCATTTGGAAGAATTCTACCGCTGTCTCGGAAGATTATCATTTGGAAGAATTCTACCGCTGTTAGTTATACACTTTTTTGTTGTATGTGCCATGATTCCAACCATTTCCTCTGATGCTATCTAGGCTCAGCACAAGTTATTCTTGTACCATACCATGAAACACCATGGCCGGTTCTAAAAGCATGCTCAGCCAAAACTGACTTTTCTGGTTGATCTAGCCTTGCACTAGCCATGTGTTCTTTTTGTCTCAGTCTTTCCCACGTTAACAGTGTCGCACTCACCACATGGGATAGCATAAACAACACCTGTCTTCTTCTCTGTTGCTATAATTTCCTTAGGCTTGGATAGTAGTTAGCATAGGGTAGTGTGAGGTTTGACATGGCTGGATCTTGTACAGATTGAGAACACGTTGAATTCTTTCCGTTGTACTACATTCTTATGGCAAGGTTGCAGAACCCTTGTATTGTTTATCTTGTTTCTGGTTTCAATTGTGTAAGATGGATTGTTGATATAGACATTCACGAAGAAAATGTTTAGGATAGTCAGAGAGTAGAAATAATGGAAAGTTATAGTCCTTAGAAAGGAAGTAATTCAGGGCGAAAGACCCTTGGAAATAAGTTCGGAGAAAATTAATCTCCGATCTCACTAAGTTGATAGTTTTAGAACTGATAGTCATTGATCGAAAGATCAGCATTCTTTCTTCTTGTGATCTTTGTCCGATAACAGGCAATTAGCTCTTTGCATAAGGGTGCGTACGACGGCCGCGTTGTGTTTAAAATGGCTAATTAGAATCATTAAAGCTTCTTACTTATATTTTCAGCTCAAATCAATCCCGAAACTGGTTCGAGTACTGGAGGTTCTTTTACTGTAAAGTAAGAACATATCATTTACTCTTACTACCTACGAGTTGGTTAAAAAACTAATGGTTTTTATGGTTATGATCGTCAGATACCACGATATGCCTGATGTATTGGACTTCATTATATTAAGACAGTATTATGACCGTTCGTTAGCTAGAAACTGGCAGGCAGGTAAGGTTATGATTTGTACACACGTTGCTAATATGAAAACTATTGAACTGCGTGTTTTTTGAGCCTTTGAAGGAAATGGAATATGAAATATAATATAGACAACCACTGGATATGAGCAAACGCGCGCTGTGATTGGCTACTCTACTACTAGGCTATCAGCTATTATAATTTAGTATAAACCTAACGGTCTAACACCAATCGTGCATTCTGATTGGATACTCAACTAGAGGACTAATTTGTGATAGCCTACTAGTAGCGAAACGTCCCAGTTTTTGAGGAAAATAAATGATTTAAACTCATTTAAAATTGTTTATATCCATTTATTTAACCGATTAGTAGGTTTATACTAAAACAATTAGACCTCTCGGTCACATGGACTATGATTCAAATAGCCCATTCGGCATATGGCCTCATGGGTTATTGACTCGTAGTCCATTCGTCCTTGAGGTCTAATTCTTAAATAGACAACCACTGGATATGAGCAAACGAGTGCTCTGATTGGCTACTCTACTTCTAGGCTATTAGCTCATACTGTGAGTAGAGAGATCAACAAAATGGCCGAACGCTTACGTGAACTTTCAGAGACGAAATACAGACTTTACTAAGATAATTTTTATTTCATTTGATCCAGTAGTTGTCTATATTATAAAACGGTTATTCTTGGGTTGCAACCACGTGACTAAAAATCCCTTGAGATTTAAATAACAAAGACACATTCGCCATGTTGGATGATAGAACAAGTGAATCGGTAACCAACATGGCGGCTGTGACGTAACGTGCAATCCAAGAATTCCACTAAATCTCATCGTACATGGCTGATAGCCAACTCGGCGCTACGCGCTTCGTCGACTATAAGCTCAGGTACGACGGTAATGCCACAGCTGCTCAGAAGATTTATCCCAATTTGATAAAACAAACAATAGAATTCATTAATTGTCTTCTCGTTCTATTGTTTTCTTTGTTGGGTTAGGATTAGGGTAAGCCAATAGGCCATTTCCGAGATACGCTCCAATTCCATCGAACAACTGTTTCAACACGAGGCTCCGTTCGAAAATACTGCAAATATATGTGATTCACACGGAGCCTCGAATTGAAACTATTCTTCGGGGTAATTGGAGCGTATCTCGGAAATGGCCTATCGGACCAGATCTTCTTACCAGCTGCGAGGTCGCCTATGTACGACTCGATTTCGTGGAATAACTGTTAAAAATAACAAGTTTGTTTTATAGTCCATTTCCAATATTCGTTGTAATTCCCGCGTACAACAGTTTCAAGTGAGGCTTAATTCTTGTGTAAAAATACAGTAAATATATTCTTGCTTTTTATCCATTTCTGAGGGAATAAAATAACAGGCATGGCAGCCATGTTGTTGTACATAACAGTAGAGGCTAATAAGAAATCTTTTGTTAGCTGTACACCAACATGGCAGCTGTGATGTCTCGTGAAAACCAAGAAAAACTACGGACAAATAAAACCTTGACTTGAATTTACTGTTCAGTCGTGAAAATTGAAGTATGTCTCGAAAATGGCCTATTGGAAATTATAGTTCAACAAAAAAATTTTCTTCGCTCCCATTGGTCAAAGGTCGATCACGTGACGCGATAGTATCCACCACGGAGGGGTACAATAGTACCCCTGTAAGTGGATAGCCCGCTACGGAAAATTTTGTTGAATAATAAAAACAACAGACCAGTTCATATCTCGGAAATTACGTCGTGATAGTTGCCCTTAAAAACTGGTGAACCTCAAAGCATCATAGTCGACCTCGAACTGCGTTCTCGGGCGACTATTTGTTTTTCTGAATATCCAGTTTCCGTGGGCAACTATCACAGCATAACTGTTCCCTCGATTGAACTACTCTATTGTTTAAATACAGAACACTGGGTAATCAAAGTTGATTTTACAGGTGATCGTTTTCGTAGTGTGATAGACGAGAGCTGGTGGGCAGGTGAAATAATAGAACGAAGTCCATATCAGCCTGAATATAGTGAAAGTCATTTTCAGTGTCTGGAGGTCAGGTAAGAGATCTGGTTAAGGTACATTGTACATTTCAGTGTTATGGATAATAGACCATTTCACGGATCCCGTTACTCAACCTCAGCCTCGTCAGAAAGTACAGTATTTTTAGAATTTAACTACAGTCCACAGCAATGAAAGGAATTCACACATCAACGAACAATTGAAATTTCACAGGTTGTAGTCGATTTGTAAAGAATATTTTACTCCCTGAAGAGGCTGAGGTTGAGTAACGGGATCCGTGAAATGGTCTATTAACTAATTTCTTTTATAGATGGGACACTGGTGAAGTAGAACGTATGAGTCCATGGGACCTCGAGCCAGTCACTGAAAGAGGTGAGTATTTATGAATTGTGAATTTATTTATTTTTTATTTATTCGCTTTACGACCTAAGGTCGAAGGTCAAGGACCAAGACAAGGGTCCCATTTTAAGTCAAGCCTAATGGACCTTACGGTTTAGCATCCTTATCCGAGAAGATGTGAAAGTAATCATTTGAAGATATTATTACAAAGGAAGCACTTTCAGTTAAATTCTAGTTTTTCATAGATTCATAATATTATAATACTGCATGTAGATCCGGGTAATCCAGACCTCCAAGCACAAGATGAAGATGCGTCTGGTGCATCTACAAGTAACATAGCACTAACCGATGAAGAGCGCCAATCGCTTTCATACGAACCAACTGAAACAGACTGGCTAGGGGAGGGACGTGATCAAATGACTCATCGTATCATGTCATCAATGGAGGCACTCTGTCAGTTGAGCATGGCGGGACCGTTTGTGTATCCTGTTGATGTACAAGCTTATCCAGACTATTGGAGTATTGTCCCTTTTCCAAATGATCTCAGTACTATCATGCAGAAGCTCGAAAACAGGTTTTACAGGTTAGCACTCGTCATGATATATTGTCAGACCTTCTGGAAATGTGCGGGAAAAAATTTAATTTGTGCTTTTGAGGTAAAAATTATGCGGGAAAAAGTACATTTTGCGGGATTGTAAGGGTTTGACCAAAATGTGCGACCCCGCACCACCGAACATAGAGAATTTGTCTGCGCATGCGTGTATTTTTCGCTTGAAAGTCATTTGCATTGTGAAAGAAGGATCTTATGTAGACATGGAACATTTGGCTGGAGATCTCGTTCTACAAAATTATATTCAAGTACCGAAATGCTGAGTACTGAAATTTCAATCGCAGGCGCTGCAGATGGAAAAATATCACGAGTCAAAGTCAGTAGGTTTGTTCGAAACACTTTCGCGTTTTATTTTGGGCGCCCGCTGTTTAAGATGTAAAATTTTAAACGTGAATTCTGAGAATTACGCGTCATATTGCTGTAAACATCGCGAAATATTTAATGTCTAAAATCCCCTAATCAAAACTAATTCACACCATAATGTGTCGGCAACGGCTTATACCTCTAAAATTACCTTATAAATGAAATAAGCGCCCAAAATGAAACGCGAGAGTGCGAGGTTCTGCTCCATTCGAAAATACCTTCCGAGTTTGACCCGTGATTTTTTTCCATCTGCAGCACCTGCAATTAAAATAATTATCTGCAATACACAAGCGATCGGTAAACTCTTTGCTTCTCATCATTTCGGTACTTGAATATAATTTTGAAGAACGAGATCGCCAGCTAAATGTATATGAGTCATGATTTGGGATATCTATTCTTCGTTCTATTCATCCGTCGCACAATAGAACAATAGCATAAACAATAGAGAACAATACAGGCCGTAGGTGTTGATTACCCTAAAACATGACGGGTCTATCCACTTACAATATTCGTATTCTTTAGACGTGCTAATGCCTTAATCTGGGAAATCAAATTACTGGAACGAAATGCTCGTTTGTACAACGAAGAAGATAGCCAGATAGTCAGGAACTCTACCCAACTTGTACGTGTTCTTTTAGATTTTATCAGGTAACGCTCATCTTATCGCTGTTCGTTTATTAGAATTTTTTTTATTAATCTCTTAACATAAGTTAGTTAGATGACAACTGATGGCATAGTCGTAACTGATCCAACGAAACAGAACAAAAATTCAATCGAATTAAATCATTCGATTGATGTATGATTGGTTCGGCAATCGAACATAATCGAACTGGTACGTTTTGGTGAGTCCGATTTTTGAACAAAATCAAACGAAATCGCCTAGATTGGTTCGATTTTGTTCATTGAATTAAATAAAAACTTCTTCTTTGTTTGTCAATGTGCAGCAAAGCCCTCTAGCACTTCTTTTCTCTGTTACTTTCCTTTACAATCTTCCGCAAGAACTTAGAAACATTAAATCTCTTGGAACTTTCAAGTCTAAACTTAAGACATTTTTATATGAGAGCTTTATATTTTTAATTTTTATTATTTAGTTTTAATTTGATGACTGCTTATATTGATATCTTTTTATATAATATTTGTATAATTATGACATGTAATTGTATATTTATGGTTTATTTCTAGCGCATTTGAACATTTTATGGATATTTGCGCTTTATAAATTTAAATTACTATTAATTATTATTACCTTCTAACTCCACTTTAAAAGAAGCACTCGTCGTATCTTTTAACATCAGCTTTAGCTTTTTACCGTCGTTTCCGATGAAGCGCGACTCTCTAGACTTCGATGTCTGTATTTGTAGATTGCATTAGGTGGACGTCAA
>JANTNT010229486.1:0-14798 GCA_024752375.1 Entacmaea quadricolor
ATTTGTTTGTCGAGCAATACAATCTTAATCAGATAACAAACATTTTTCGCGACATTTCAACTTCAAAGGCGAGTTTCCTTGCGATTTTATGACCAAAACAAGCAATTTAAAACGATAAAACATAGATTTTCTGTTATATAACCTGGTAAAACATAGGTTTTTAACCAATCAGAGCGCGCGTACTATCAAATCTATATTATAACAGGTTATATAACATAGAAAACCTATGTTTTATCGTTGTAAATTGCTTGTTTTGGCCATAAAATCGCAAAGAAACTCACTTTTGAAGTTGAAATGTCGCGAAAAATGTTTGTTATCTGATTAAGATTGTATTTATCAATAAACAAATATAAAAACAATCGTAAAATTTAAAAAAGTTATCGTTTTTAGAGTTTTTGTATCTCGAAATGCTTGCCTTTTGCCGTTGTTTGCCGTTTTCGCGCGCCTAAAATCTATTTATTATATAGATATCGATGGGATACTGGGATTTCTCCAGTGTTGAAAACTTGATATCATATCTTTCACATGTGAAGATATCGCTGTTGACATGACAACAGCTTTATCAGCCAATCAAATGTAAAGTCAGGCTCGTGTGGGGAGTTTTCTTCATTGAAATCCCATCGATATTGATAAAATAAACAGAACATTACATGGGCGCTTGGAGATACGAATTGTATCTTCTCGTGTTCCCATGTAATATCCTCTATATTATAAATAAAAGCAAATGAAGAAGGCTAAGCCATGTTATATACTGTGAGAAAACACTCCGACATTTGAGAAACACTCGAGAAATGTTAAATGCACTCGCCTACGGCTCGTGCTTTTAAACATTTCTCATGTTTTCAAATGTCCGTCGTGTTTTCTCACAGTATAAAGCATGGCTTAGCCTTCTTTATTTGTTAACTAATTGTCTTACTATTCTCGTAAGGGAATTAAAATATGAATAACAAAGAAAAATCGAAAAGCATGTTGGTCTTCGTAGTAAAATGACGCCATAATGCAAATCGCCTATTGGGATGGCAGGATGACATCCAGTGACCACAGGCAACCCAATCTCAGTTTACGTGGCTTTTAATAGAGCTTATGTGGGATGTTATTTGTATTTGTGATTTATTTAATGTCGAACATGCAGTTCTCCCGAGCCGGAGGCTCGTGTCAAAGCATTCGACTCCAGATCGAATTGGAGTTTAGCATGTCAGTTGATTTTTGTGAAAAGAGAAAAACTGGAGAACCCGGAGAAAAACCCTCGAAGCAATGGAGATCTCGGGTAACCCACAACCGTCTGAACAAACACTATGATTGGATGAAGAAACAAAGGAATAATGGAGCAAGAAAATAGAATCAGCCATGTATAACAATGACAATGTTTTTTTCATGTCTTTGTTTTGCATGGCTCGTTTTGTCTTGCTCTATTATTCTTTTGTTTCTTCATCCAATCACAGTGTTTGTTCAGACGGTGGTGGGCGACCCAAGAACTCTACTCACATGACTCCTAGCCGACTCGAACTCGAGTAATATTGGCTAGAGGCAAGAGTTCTCAACGCTGCGCCACCCTTGCTTCCCGCGAAAGCGTTTTTAACTTTTTGTAAAAATCGTTAAGGCCTGTTTCAAACGTCAAACTTTTCACATGCACTACAAACAAAAGATAATTCGAATTCGTCGAATACCGCTCTGTTCCTTGATTTCAGACTCATATGCCCAGAGTTGGCCTCGTTTCACAAATACTAACGGTGAAGTAAAGAATTCACAACCTTTACAATAGAACCACTTTAAAATTCCACGGATCTTCATGGAATGTATGAATAATGTACACAAAAACGAGGCTAGGCCTGAGTACTTGCACCTGTAATCAAGGAACAAAGTGGTATTTAACGCATTGGTAAATGGTCTACTAGGCGGCCTTCTTCGATCTAATTATGACACATGAAAAGCGGTTGGACGTTTAAAGCAAGTGAATGAAGCATTCCATATGTCTCTATTATATCGTTGGCTATGTGTCCCAAAATTTAGCTATTTTGGGAAAATTTTAATACTTTTGAGCAGTCATAAACTAAGCTTGGGTAGCATGTGCCTTGGTAATTTTGATTGTTGCCTGTCACTGTTTATAGGGATCTCTTCTAAGTGGGAAAAATGGTATAATACAAGTTAAGTACGTCTAAAACGGATCAGTCTCATTGAAATTCCTTGCGAGTCTTTTATCAGTCAGTTCAGTTATACTTAAATAGATTTGCCCTAAATTTCACTAACACTACCAAAGTTTCCAATCCATGCTACAAATACCGCCATTACTAAACGTATCATCTTAAAGAATTAATATGTTTTCCAGAACCTTTTCTTCCAGATATACGTTGGTATCCATAAGAGTAACACGATAAGAGTATACCCCATTAAGCATAGCTCTTATATTTTTAATGTTTTTTACTTTGCTGGAAGTTTAAGCAGATCCTTTAAAATCGTTTCACCAGTTTAGTATCTCCACACATTCATCAATGCTTTTCATAGCCGGTTCGTTTGGGTTTTTTTAGGCATCAGTTCCATGGAGTTTATACTTAACTTTAAGCATTAGCAGTTTTGCTTTATAAAGGAATTACAGGAAAGAGCTGCCGTAAATGCAACTGACAAGCAATCTACTTGTTGTCTTGAAAGGGCGGACTTTTTTTGGCTTCAGTCCACGACAGTAAATTTTGTGATATTTTGGAATAATACTGTTAAATACTTTTTTAATACATTTTACTCTAACTCTTCAACGACCATCTTTTCTTTTCTTTCTTTTTGCAGAATGTTTTGCAACTAAATGGTGCGAGAAGTGTAGTAGAAACTCGTAAGAATAGACATTTATACCGACCAGAGCCCACTGTTTTTATATGAGCTTCTCATTTCTCTGATATCCAAACCGTTTTCGATCTTTGAAGTCGGCCATGATGTACAACTCTAGCCAGTAGACTGATGGAAAACACAAACACTTCTCTTTCAAACCTTTTGAAAATGGTTTGTTTGGAGTGATTCACACAACCATCGATTGCTTTTAAAATCTTTCCTTTCCTATACTTTAGTATTTGTTTGTGTTTGTAGAGTGTGCCCCGGAGCCGCTGAATGGTTTTGTTCAGAGGAACTATGCGTGAAGGAAAATCGTCTTCGCCTCTTTATTCGATCGCATCCAAGAATTTTGTTGAACTCCTTGGAAAACTGTTCGCTAAAAAACCAATATATAATGGGGTTGATGCAGCTGTTAAACCAGGAAATGATTTGAGTATAGCTTAGAACAATCCAAACATAGCCGTATGAATTGCCTAGCAAATAGAAAAAAATATGTCAAAAGCATTTATGGTTTGGATTCATTGAAAAAAAAAGTAAAATAAAACTAGGCGAAATCTTGTATAATATGGAATGAATTGTAATACACCTTTCCCGAATCGCCACGAAACAATGGTTCCAAAACAAGGCGGAACTTGATAAAATACCATAAATTTAAGACAGCATCATGTTCCACATGCACCAACTCGTCTTGAGACCATTATTTCGTGCCCTCTCAAGCGAATTCTGAAAGGTCGATTTGCAAAATGTCCTTACCTGATCCATAGTCCATCCACATATATATAGTGTGGTACGGTAAAAGACAAAGGGCGTAGGACGCTACAACTATAGCCATCATCATCAAGACCTTCTTCCTTCTTTTCAAAGCCTGGGGATCACCTTGTGCGACTCCACAGGGGGACGATTTGAAATCTTCAACCGCCCATAACTTGTAGATCATGTGTATGTACGCCGGTAAGAGGAATAACAGTGGTAGTAAGTAGGAAGCAATAAATAAAAAGAGCGAGTAAATTTTCCCAAGAATTGGAATTGGCCACTCTTCCATGCAACCATATTTACCAATCAAATTGTAGGCACCAATCTCAGGCAACGCTACAAACAAACCAATGATCCAGGCCAAAACGATGGAAAGTTTTGCCTGTGCACGAGATAGGGGCAAAGCCATGGGCATACATATTGCTCTATAGCGCTCCACTGTCATGGCAACCAACGAACCAGTTGAAGCTGTGATGTTCATAATTTGGAGAGCTGTCCAAGCAATGTGATTATTATTAGTTTTTTTTATATATTATCAACGTTAAGGTAGTTCGGGACCCAAAGATCCTAAAATAGATTTTCCTGCAAACTTTGTCTACAAGGAGAAGTACATATATAAGTCAAAATATGAAATAAAAGAGGGGGGTCACCGTATTCGTTTTTGACTTACGGGGGTGGTCTTAGGTGGGTTTTCACCGTTTTTTTTTCTAAAAAACGGTTCGTCATATTAGCCGGAATAACAAGCAATTTTTATAAACTATAATAATATTAAACGTTTCTGCTTGTCAATCCTAAAACAATCTATCGTTTTCTGTGCACTTTCCCTGTCAAACCATAAAGAAGCTACCAAAATCTCAATTTATTGGTCAAATAATGGTTACCTCAACATCTCATAAATGATGGGTATGAAGGTAAAAAAGAAAATTTCTGAAAAATCTTGCCAATAATGTTTACTTTTTTCCCATCATTTAAAAAGCTTATAAAATTACAAACTTGAAATTTTAATAAAAACAGGGGGTCACCGTACTGGTTAAAACGCTAAGACCGATAAAAGGCTATAAATTATTAAAAATCGAGTGTTTTTGGCGGGTGAGGACTGGGTACTAGTGACTTAGCGACCACTCCTCTTCAATACGCAGTTTTTTAAAAACATACATCGATAAAACACATTTTTGTGATAAAACGTGATCCAACTTTTATCTAATATTTTGATTTTTAATGAAAATGCCGTGCGCGAGCAGGGTGCGTAGTAGCAAGGGTCCCGAACTACCTTAAAATGAATCAACACTCATTCCAATAAAGAAAAACCGACAAACCGATCAATCAACAAAACGACCGATCAACCAAACGACCGATCAGCCGAATCACCAATAAACCAAGCTATTAAGACGGCTGAGCCTGCGGTCAAAAAGTCTTTTGTTTTAAAATCATTTAAGTAAAGCTCTCGGGTCAATTCATGGTTCCGACTCAAACAATACACAGGAAGAGGCTCTATGCAATACCACAGTGTGATTGTTCTGAGTTTCAGATTGATCAAGTGTTCCCAATTGAACAATCACCACATTGGCTTGGATAGAGTAGAGCAATACCTTGATCAATAACCATACAAACTGTATGTGGTTACTTAGAATCGTTTCCTGTGATAGCGAACCAATCACTGTAGTAGCAGTTTTCCCAGTGGAATACATCCTGTCCCACAAACAAATTACAAACTGCCTGTTTTCACCAGGGTTTTTAATAATACTCGGATTTGATTCTCGTATTTATTTAGAATTCTAAAAATGCAAGCTAGACGTACACAAATTTTTGAGATCAGAGTTTTAATTGTTTAATTTTTTGGTAAACTAATTTTGACGTGTGGGACATAGCAACAGTATCTATGGGGTTTCTGAACCATGAATACAATTACTTTGACGTAATGCACGTATCAGCGGCTTCCCCGAGGGAGCTAACCCCGGGCTAACCAGGGATTTTGTAAAATACTTCATGATTTTCCCTGGGGGGTGGGGAAATCTTTGTTTTCAAAGTCCCCTGGTTAGAGTCTTCCATGACCTACAATCTTCCATCATTTTGAGGTATATCCCCCACCTCGTTTTTCTACCAAAAACGAAGTTAAGCATTTCCCCGCTCCCTGGTTAGCACGGGGCTAGCCCCCCCGGGAAGCCGCTGATACGTGCATACTGCTAAAACCGCTGATAGCCGTACTAACAGCTATTGACCGAACAACCCAAATGACCAACAATGCAAGCACCTGGACGACCAAACAACCAACCAACCAAACAACTGAACAACCAAACATTAAAATGACCGAACAAACAGAAATGCAACCTGGACAATCAATCGAACAATCAACCAACCAAACACCGCAAATTATTTATTTATTTTCCATTTACAGTCAAAGAACATGGAGCGCGCGCCCCTACACTACATCATTCAGGTCATTTTTCGATTTTTGGTTGTTCAAATCTTCTATTAATGAAATCAAAACTAAATTCAAATTTGAACAAGCCGAGACAAACATGTAAGAGAATGTGTTTATCAATTTTTCGCAGCACGTTGGAATGTAGTCGAGCTTAACACTGATTGGCTAATTTTGCTCTGTTTTGACAGTTCAGTTGTCTCAAACGTGATATGCCCCGACACTGAGATCGCCATTTGAATTTAATTTTTAAACGAAGAAGGAATTGAAAAATCCAATATTGAAGTAAACAATGTAGCTTAGGGGGGCGCGCTTCATGTTCTTTGACTGTAAGTCAATATTTATACAGAGACATATCCAAATCATCATTGATAGATAGTTTAAATGGAGCCCTAATTCAACCATCCACAGGTCCACTTATCTGGGGGCACCCTTAAGGTTCATTACTGGCAAACTAAACCCGACTATACTCTTTTTCCAATTGAACGAACCGCATCTACAACCTATCTACGTAATATCTATTTCTATGAATTGCTACTGTCCTAAATAAACTACACAGACGATAAGTGCATTTTGATAGTTTGGTCCACTTTGGCCTCGGAAGCACCTCACTCCACAAAAAATCCTGGCTACGAGCCTGATCCAATCACCGAACCCAATGACCGAAAAACCAAACGACCAACAATCCAACCATCTGAAAAACCAATCCAAAAATCAAGACAATTCAACCAATCAAAGTAACTAACCAAACTACGTAAATTAGCTTCATTTTTAGCTTTCGAATGAGTAGATCTAGTTTCAACTGTACTTTAAGGGTTTTTTGAAATCAGTTTTATAAAATATAAAGTATCAAAAAGTAACACACAAGAACTTAATAATTAAACCAAAAACTTAATCTTTCAGCATGAGACAAGCTAATAAAATCTTCTGCTGATTGTCATTTCAATTTTTAAATGTTATGTTTGCTTCATCAAGTCTAAACGACTCGGAAAAAATCCGAGTCCTCCAGGCTGCGAGTTGAACCCGCGACCCCCTGCTTTCTAGTCAGACGCTCTACCCACTGAGCTACTGGGGAACTTAGTGCCGAACGAGGTCTAGATCATATTTATGATGGTATCTAGCCTGGTCACTTAGGACGTACGCTGTAAGATAACCTATCCTGGACAAATCCATTCTATGAATGGAACAGTTGATATAGTTTAGCATACAGGGCCAGTGAGCAGCAAGGAGCATGGCTCAAGCTACAACAAAAAAGTTAAAATCATAAGCAGACGGCTCCACAACTGCCCAGAGGAAAATCATTCCAGCTTTCGTAATTTATCCCTTCCCAAGGGCCTTTCTTCAGTTTTTTCAATCCCAAGTCCCAATTTTTTGATGGGGTTCGCCGATTTCCATCTATAGTAAACGAGCAACAAGATTTTCTTGAAGAGCAAAAGAACAGACCAAATTTAAACAAGCAAACAGACAAAAAAACTGCTGAACAAAGAAGAAAATGTAGAAAAGAAAGAGAAATAATCCATAAAGACGCAGGTTCTATATACTGTTATGTATTAGCCTTTCCTTCGGCTTGGCAATAACTCGGAAGTTTGATGGCAATTTTACACGAGTTGTTCAATGACATTTCACCTTCTTAGAATTAATCTTAATCTTAGGAAGCCACGCAACATTTAAATCAAGAAAGTCATCTTTTACCAGGAGACTGCCAAGATAAGACGAAGAACCAACAGACACTTTGACTTGGTGATAAACATCTTCACATAAAGGGGTGGCATCTTTGGTCTCGATCTTTTTTATAGGCAGTCCTTTTCTCAGGTGCTATTGCTGTTTCTGTGCTGCAAAGTTTATATCTTGAGAAATGTTTGATTAAATTCGGCATTTCTATGGGAGCCATTCTTTTACTACAAATAGTGGATTTATTTTGATTTGCTTTGGAAAGAAGGTCGACACAGGCCGATGCCGTTGACTAACAATTCCTTCAACGTAGATCCACTTGACCTTCAGGTTAAAACATTTATTTAATTAGACTGAGAGTGCAGCGCCGTATCGTCTTGTGCTATAGATTTGAGTTGCATGAATTGCCTTTATACTTATGTATTTCTTCGCATCTAAACACCATCAATTTATTACTTCCGAAGATAATTACTGCTACTCACTTAACTAAAATCTCAGGTAGAAATGTTTTTAAAACACAGTTCCAGATAAAACAATCATTCCTTCTCCATTATTAACATGAGATTCTGCAGCCAAACCTTCAAGTGGAGAAGCGTAATACTCTGACAGCGTTATTTCCTTTGAGGATAGATGGGACACAAAAGCGTGAAAAAGCTGAGGTATTGAACAAATGCCATTAAAGTCAACGATTTGTTGCGCAAAAGCATTTAATAATACTACGGTTCTTTGTTTGGTTTGACCCTAGTTACCAGTAAATCTATCTTTCTCTAGTAATTGTCTGGAAAAAATCTAACTCAGTTAAAAGATCTTGATAACTGGCAGCGTAAATCAGTCTTCTCTTTATCTTCTTTCTGATGGTCATGGAGAGATCAAGTGGTGTAATAAGATGAGTGTGGTAATTTGATGACAGATTACAACCAGATTTAAAAAAAAAAAAACAGGATCGAAAACTCAGGTTACCTTGAATCTTAAAAGGTTTTCCTTTCGGACAAAGTCGAAATATCCTAAAATTAAATCATTTGGGCCTAATGTGCAGCAGCGGTAGCTTCTTTGCGTAATCTTGTTGGTTTGCATGTAAGGATATTAACCGTCATGTTGGATGATATCAACTAAAACTTCTTATTGGGTTGTTTTCAGTACTATCATCTAAAATGACACACCTCTGTTACGTTACTCGCTCAACTCCAATGATTGCAATATTTGTCGTTTATTTGTAGAAAAATGATATTAGAAATGTCTAGAATGCTTTGCCGTTTTTTCATTTTTGTGTCATGGTTTTGAGTAGTAAATACCACTGACAATGATTTGACGTTTTGACCATTATTACGTCAACCAGTATGCCGTCAATGACGCACATCAAGACCAAGAACATATTTCTAAAGACGAACACGTATAATAACACATCTCATCGGGACTTAAAGCCTGAGCAAACACTCCAAACAACAACCATCAGTTGGCAGTTGTTAGTTAGAGTTGGTGGTTGTGTTCAAACGGTCCCAACTCACTTCGTTCAATAACTACTGGACCAACATCACCCAAAAGGGTGTGCAAACGCTCTCAACACGTTGGGCAACAACATTGAGTGTGGTTAGCAAACATTGTTGAGAGCTTTTGCTCGAGGCTTAAGACACAGGATCATTTTCTCCTTTAAAAATATTGTTTTTTAAAAAAAAAAAAATGACAAATAAATTTGACACGCAGATCTGTCACTGCTCGTCACAAACAGTCATTCACCCGGGTGGTCCTTTACTAAGTGGGTTAGACAAGATTACAGCAGGTTGTTCACGATACCGTAGACTGTTTCCAAAACCATCTCAAACTTCTTACTGAAGCTTTCAGTGAGACATTTATCTTTTGAAATAAAGTAAAAATTATTTATAATAACAAAACAAAAAAGGAAAACTGAAACTTACTTGGTAATAATTTACACCAAGCCAATCCATACGGCCATGACTGCATTTGCCAGTAGATAAGTGTGAAGATAATGTTGAAGATGCAGACAAAGGTGTCGCAGACAGCCAAGTTTACAAGAAACATGTTCATGGCTGTCTGCATACGATGGTTCTTGAAGACCACTACACATACCAAGAAATTACCAATAACACCTGAGAAAAAGAAACAAACGAGATAAAACATGAAAAAGAACCTGAAAACAATCGATATTATAACAGTATTATGAATCCATTAAATATCATTCATGATGATACAAAAACAATATCATCATCTTCATCATCAACAATAACAACAACAATAATAGCAATAATAAAAGGTGACTGAAATGTGGCTTTCAATAATAAAGGTACGGTAATACGAGCAACAAAAACACTCAACTCGTCTCGCAATATTGTTGCGTTGCAAGTTGCAGAGCGAATGTTGCTCGTATTACCACCCCGAGTGCAACAAATTTTCGTTGTTGCACGAAGTAGAGTTCTCTCTACTCTTCGCAACAACGAAAATTTGTTGCACGCAGAGTGGTAATACGAGCAACATTCGCTCTACAACTTGCAACGCAACAATGTTGCAAAACGAGTTGAGTGTTTTTGTTGCTCGTATTACCGTACCTTAAGATCTAAACTTTTGTGCTCAAGAGGCTCTAGAACACTAAAAAGAGTATTTTGTAATATTTAAGACATCAATTTAGAAGTAGAAAGCTCAGTTGGTGCCATCTTTAAGTAAATTCGATGTCTTTCGGTTTTTTACAATTGTCATCATGTTCTTCTTTCTATTTTATGAAATAGATGTAACTTGAGCTTAACCTAACTTAATGAACGAAATTATATCTTTAGCTGATTTGATGGCTCTAGCTGATCTAAAATTTCCAAAGTAAAGTAATTTCCTTCCCAGATATATCTCCGTCATCAACATTACTGATAAGAAGTAATTTACGACAAAAAAAGAAGACTAGATTTATCTGGGGTTTTTCATATGGGTTTGGATTGAACTAATTAAAAACTAAGTTTAAGAATCTCATTACCCTTGATTTCAGATTTTAAAAATGTTTTTGTTTTGTTCCTTAACTTTTACATACAACTCTACTCAAAAATATGATGTGGAATATGGAAAGGTTTTAGCAGTTCACTGAGATTTTTCCCAACGTATTCTTAGAATGCGTCTAATCCAATCAAGACATATAACATTTTAAGTGATCAATGGCTATTTTGTGTCGTATTCCGATAAAAGCTTTTTTTGTTGTAGGACGTAGCAACAGTGACTGGGCGGCCCAGCAAGCAAGAAGGAACACCATGACATATTTTGTCCATCACGAGTTATTGACGGTTTTGTACGATGGAAATTACTAATATATTTCTAGCAAATAAATTTCTTCAAATACTTAATGTATAAATTATATTATGCAAGCGCTGGAAACTGTGTTTTCCCGTGGAAAGTTATACTAAGGAACTGTGGAACTACGATACAAAACGTAAACTCAGTTTTATAGTCACAGATGGTTTGTCAAAGCTAGGCAAAAACGCCGCCGCTGCTAGCCTTCACAGTTGTTTCTCGAGTGAAAACAGAAAACGTTATTATTCCCTTGGTTTTTAGTGAGATTTCTATTGTTGAAGCTTCATATCCTTTCAGCTGATAGAGTATAGGCTTATTCCAAATAGAGTGACCAGCACGAAACAACAATGCCATTGAGTTTCAAGGCGAGGCAATGCTGAACAAGAATATGTATGGAAATATCAAGCTCCTGGAACCATTATTTGGTGATTGCTCAAGCGAGTTCGGGAAAGGGTTATTATCTGCTTTAACAAATAGATAGCTCTGACAAACCACTGTAACCACAACGCTTCCGCTGGGAAATACGAAATATTTAACTTTAAAGACTTGTTTCATAGCAATCAGATGATCCGTGTTGCCAGCCAGGTCTCCATCAGATCACAAGAAACAAGCTGCGCGCGTTATTCAACCTTGTCGAAAGATTAGTGTTCATAGATTCAGGGTATTGTTTGACCAAAGTGGAACGTTGGTTTTCTTGTTGCAATGATGTATTGAAAGTCGGTAAACCGACTCGTTATCTCTTGAAAAGGGAGCCTTTTTTGATTTCGTAGGTTTAATTTATTGATTCTTTAATACAAAATTAGAATAAACTAACATTTGACCGAACAAAAGACACAGCCAACTTTACCTTTGGTCTCAACATTTTATCTAATTTAGTTAGATCAGGTTTTAAAATACGAAAGAACTGTCATGAAATTACAAGATAAAAGAGGCAAGGAGATAATGTGTATAAAGAATAATCCAATTATTTAACTCCTTTGAGGGATTTCCTGAAACATCATCAGCGAATACGATCTCTCTCTTAATATCTTTGAAGTAACGAAATATACAAAAATAAACGACCTTTTTTTTTCGTTTTAATATCCGAAATCATATCAAATCAAACAACCACAAACTCTTGTTATAGCATCGTTTGAGCATGACAATAACGGAACATCGTGCAACATTTTGTCTCTGCGTGGGAGACCACTTATCTTTCCTCTAAACGGCTAAAATATGTACTTCGAATATTCAATTGGGTGTTGAGACGCGAATAAGTACGTGACAATAAAGTCAATCCATCAATTGAAAGACAAGTTTGACTTCCGGTCAATTAAATATGAAGCACAAAAATCGGCTGATGGCGGAATTTTGACCAGCTAAGTAATGTTCAGTAGTAAGAATTGGGCGAGCATTTACTTTCAATGTAATTTTATTCCGCAAATTGAAGAACTAGATGTTTGGGAAACGATCGCAGAATTTTAAGACAAAATGACAATTGTAAACACTGGAACGATTATCACTAGAGCAATAATTGGTTTTTGTTTTGCTTTGCTATCAGAGGACTTTTTCTTGTGTTTATTTAGCGTATAATTTACACAAAGATAATCGGAAAATAAAAAATCTTTAGCTTATCACCGCCACAAAGAACACAACAGTTAAAAAATAAATCGGTCAGTTGTAAATTAACAATATTATAATGATTTGCTTTTAATATGTTAATTTGTAAAATTGACTCGATTTAAAATCAAGTTAAGGCAAGAAAAGGAACATTTGATTAACAAATTTAATAGCCTTAGTTTTATGAAATAACAAATTTCATATCTTAAACAAAAATTAGGATTTTTAATATACAAAACAAGAAAAAGAGTCGTTTAAATTATTGCTCTTAGAAACAGAGGACAACAAACGACTTGACAAAGATTGGGATTAATTCGTTTTACAGGAAGGAGAAAGCTCTATTCAAGGACGGCGTAGAAACAACAATTTTCTTTCAAAGAGAAAAAGGCTTTGGTCTGATGTCGTTCCGTTGACATATCTATCAACCAAGATCTTCACAGAAAGAAAAAGCCGAACAAGAAAAACTGACCTGTTGCAATAAATAAAACTAATTGATCATTCCAAGATTCAAAACCATATGTGCAGATACAGATTATGAAGGGGGTTTTCAGTTTAATTGAAAACAAACGGAGAATTACGACCGTGAATATCTCATAAAATGACGCGCCTTGTGTGGCATCCAGAAGTCGAAATGCCATCCAATAAGGCCATATGAGATTAGCTTTTGCCAAAGAGTTCCAGAAAGCTAAAACAAACCAGGCACGTCTAATAACAAGAGCTTAAAGTCGATAAAAACACCTATTAACGTTAAAGCCTTTTCTTGAAAGAGCTCAAACAGACAGCGCGTGATTGTTTAAATCCTTGTGCGAGATTGTTCCAGATAAGGGGAACGAAATTCAGAGGAGAATAAATCCTCATCTTGCTTGATAATAAAGTTACACAGTCAAACAACAACAAATCTTAGAATAGTCCTTGGATCTTACTTACCAACAATGAATATGGCAGCTCCCAAGATGAAGCGTATGATAGTGGACCACAGTGGCTCGATGACAACTTCGTTAGTCTGAGCTTGCGACTGGGAGGAATTACCAGTCAGCGAGGAGTTGAAGATGGTTATTGGGTTTTCTGTTGCGTTCACAAAGTTCATCATTCTTCTTCTCCTCCTTCTTGTTATAAAACTGTGAAAAAAGAGCACGTACTCGTTGAGATTTTTTCCCCTCTTTGCGTCGCAATTCCAAAGATGCCAGTCTTTGAAGATTATCGAAACATCGAAGCTACGCTATCTCTGTTTCCAAAGAACAGACTTAGAACAAAAATCTGACATTGAAGATCCTGCCGGCTACTTTGCTATGTACGATCACGTCTCGAAGGCCTCTAAACATTCTTGGCAAATTGTAATAAGATATTTTAGTGTATCCCAGATCTGGGCGATAAACTGGCGGCGTTGTCGGTTACTGCTGTATAACTTTTGATTTGCTGTAAAATGAAGAGGTCACTGATGAGCAGGACTTCCAGTGACGCCGCATTGTTATTGATAATAAAATTGTTTTCACATTCCGTGAATCTGCGGAGTTAAAATGAACAACGAAATGTCAAAAAAAATTCCTTGAACAAAATGAAGCCTGCAGAGTTTTGTTTTGGATCTTTTGTAGGTTATTTGATTAACGAATTTTTTTCGTCTCGCGTTTGAAGCAGACGTTGTTTTTACATGAACTAAGAAACTAGGTTTTGAAACAATGTTTTGAAATTGATCAAATATTTACTTTTTCGTTGCTAATCTGTTTGATAATGACGTAACCAAAAGCGGCTATAAACAAGATGGTGAAACTCTTTTCTTCAAAAGTAAAAACGGCTAATTCATTGATCTTGAGTTCAAAAACTGTTTGGAGTTAATGTTAAAAATACAATAAAGCCATGAACAAGAATTCCATTGTTATTCTTAAGATAGGAGATTTAGATAAAGAATCAAACAAGGATATATTGTAAGTCGAAAGACAGCGTTGTTTAAAGCTTATTCTAGAACAAACAAAAACAGATTTCAAGCAGATTTGGATAATTTCTTAAACAAACAATAATTGTTATAGATATGTTTACAGTTGTAGCCGATATATTAACACATGCCGAAGTCTTTAAAATTCTATTAAGGTAAAACTATGTAAAGGCGAGTTCGTTATAGATCCGCCAAAAATGAGTCAACTAGAAATGAAATCCATATCATTTTAATAGTTTTTGTATGTTCTATAGACCCTATGCATAATGACGTATAACTAATTTGCATAAAATAATAAATTTACTAATAATTAATTTTTGATGAAAA
>JANTNT010229597.1:0-25968 GCA_024752375.1 Entacmaea quadricolor
AAAATGAAAACAAAAACAAATCTCATTCGTTTTGGTTTTATATTTAATGTTAAAACAAATTAAAAACAAAAGCAAAAACAAAAATAAATATAAATAAATAAATAATAAAAAATTAAAAAATTATAATAAAAAACAAAACAAAATAATCAGGGACAATCACTTTTTCCTTATGACAGCCCTAGGCCACCACAGATATTAAACACAAAAATTGTAGATATCTGATGAAAAAGGTCAATGGAAACAGGTTCTTTTTTCATGGTTATTATAGTCAAAGGAAGCACATATAACCTACAGGAAAAGTGAAAATATAGAAAATTTATTTTATTCTTTAAAATATTTTGTTAAAATGTACAAATGTTATTAAGCAATAGTTACTAAATATAAAAAAAATTGTAGATATCTGATCAAAAATGTCAATGAAAATGGGTTCTACTTTGAACTGTGGAAGAGGTTAGAAGCACTTTAAAAGATACTGGCTAAATCTATTGTTGCTCCTTTTAGATTTTTGAGATGCTAATAGGTAACAAACCATAGTTTTGAAACTCTTAAATGTATCACAAGCACCAAGTCTCTTTGTATAGAGTCCCGTCCTAGGATAAAGTGGCTATACTTCATCCAGAAGGCTTCTTTAAGACTACAACCAATTGCAATAAATACATTTTATAAGCAACCAATAGGCCTTTTGCAACAGTTGGTCACATGGTACAAATGACGCCTTGCTGGATGGCAAACTGCGCACTTGGACATCAAAAACAAAGAAAAGTTAAGGTTGACTAGTTGAAGTCACTTTGTTCTAAAGGTTTTCACATTCCTTTGCCATCCAGCATGGCGGATTTTGTACCATGTGACCAACTGTTGCAAAAGGCCTATTATTCCTTAAGTTGGGGCTGTGCTCAAATAGAGAATTAGGTATTTCTTTTTTACACTGTATTTACCAAGTAATCAATGGAAAGTAACTTTTCACCAGGTTCCATAACACCATCCTCTATCAACATTGCTATAGTAACACCACGGCCAGTCAGAAAAGACCTTGGTTTTCTTGGTTTTGTAACTTTCACTGGTTTTTCCTCAACTTCTTCCTCTTCCTCCACTTCATCATCATCATCTTCTTCTTCTTCTATGTCTTCTTCTGTGTCTTCATCATTTTCTTCTTTTGAAGCATTGGATAGTATTGGATCTATGTCGTACATTAAAATCACAGATTACACTATTAGTGACTTAGACTAAACAAAAGTGTATTTTTCCCTAGCTATTATCCTTCATGTTCTACTGCATGTAGCATCCAGTTGTCCAATAAAGGAAACTTGCAAAGGACAATGAAGTTGAAAATGAAGCAGCCCTTGCCTGTGGTAAGAAAGTTCTTTCTTCAATTGCCATACCAAAATTTAAAAAAGTACCTAAATCAAATTTCAAAACTAAAATAGTTTGTTGGACCATACATTTGTCTGACAAAGGACTGGCAATGAGGGCTGCCTTGCTGAACATCAAAATGCTCAGTTTATGCAAATGCCAGACAGCTGGATAGGCATCCCTCTCTCTAGTAAAGGATTAACGTCTGAAATTACAATACCATCACAACAAACAATACCATTATATCAATACAGTGAGCTGTCCATGTCAGGGTTTGAAATTTATTTTTTAAGCAGCAAACTACTAAAATATGCAAGTGGCCTTGAAATCTACCAGCAAAATGAGACATACTGTTTTATTATTTTTTGAAAATAATTCAAGTGTTTTGATTGGCTAAGAGCTGTCAGCGAAATTACCATAGTCGCCAGCTAACTGCCCAAATTTGGAGTTATGACATCACCATGGAATGTTGAAAATGAATATTCGAAGTTTTGACTTTATTTTGTGGCATATTGAAAAGCAATAGCTTGCGGTATGACATCACGCTAATTTATGTGGCTCATGCCAAAAGTGGGAAAATACAATGGCGATGGCTACATCAAAGTTGGTTGAATTATTTTCAAAAAATAATAAAACATTTATTGAATTTGGTTCTCATAAAATATGGGGAATTATTAAGGCCTCAGTTTGTGTCTGCCTCAGCCACAAACCTTGGCATCAATAATTCCCCACATCCTACTCAACCTCATCCAATAATTGCTTAATATAGTATGTTCATTTAAATTACTGGCAATTCAAAAGGCAAATATCAACTTGCAAAAAACAATTGTGAGTTCACTTGTTGTCTACCAGCAAAAGTAAAAATCAAGTGGCTTTTTGCGATTTTTAATGTATGTGAATTTCGAACCCTGCATGTTGTATTATTTTTCAGTCACTTGAAATCTGCAGAAAACACATGATGTATTTAATATAACAGAGTTGATGTTTGGGTGTATCTATGTTTTTGGTCTGACTCATTGTCATTTTAGCCCAAGAAAATAATTATTCCCAAGAACATCATTTCTATTAGTATTAGGCATAGCATAATAGGTAAATTACGAGCCCTAAGTGTGTCATGACAGAAGAAGACTGCACTAAGACCTTTGATAATTTCTGGTCTTTTAATAGTGAAAGCCAGTTCAACTAGAAACTGTGGACAGCTGTTTTGGCCTGTTGGGCCTCGTCAGCACAGTGCATCTAGAGAACTGGCTGGATCCCACCAAAAAGCCATGTGAGATGAGCTCAAAAGATGTATAGCCATAGCGTAATAGGTAAATTACAAGCCCTAAAGTGTCATGACAGAAGAAGACTGCACTAAGGCCTTTGACAACTTCTAGTCATTTAATAGAGAAAGCCAGTTCAACTAGAAACCTCAAAGGCCTTAGTGCAGTCGTCTTCTGTTCATTATATGTTACAAAGCTCATAATTTACCTATTACGCTTCTTTATACATCATTTTCAGCCTATCCCACAGGGCTTAACTGCATCTCTCTCTTTTTTCACTTTTTTTTGTGGGATCCAGCCAGTTCTCTAGATGCACTGTGCTGATGAGGCCCAACAGGTTGAAACAGCTGTCCACAGTTTCTTGTTGAACTGGCTTTCTCTATTAAATGACTAGAAGTTGTCAAAGTCCTTAGTGCAGTCTTCTTCCATCATGACACGTTTTGGGCTCGAAATTTACCTATTACACTATGCCTATACGTCTTTTGAGCCCATCTCACATGGCTTACTTGCCTACTCCTTGTCTATTACTATTATCCTATATTTATAGGGGATTCTAAGGAATTATCGAGGAATTGTACTTTTTTTTGATTGGTGGAAAACAGTGGGCTAAAATGTATTTTAGCCCTTTGATCTGTTCATTTTAACCGCGAATAAAATACCCCACAATACCCTATAAAAATATTATGTCCAATTTGAGGATCTTACACATTAATGCACTAGTCAGTGAAATCCCCCTGCCCCTGACTACCCAGGAAATACGGGGAAATAGTGGGATATGACAGGGGATTAGAAGGATATTAGACCACCCAAATGGACACAGTATGTGGGGCTTTAGATTCAATTAGGTTACTTCTAAAAATGAGCTGGGTAGGATGGCATGGCCAGGATCGGTAAACCACAGCAAGCCCAAATGCAAAGGATGTGGAAGAGGAAGACTAATGATAGTCTTCCTCCATCTTGTTTTTAAGAAGGCACATCTTGTTCTTTTTTTCATTCTCTCAGCATTCAAGACTATCCTTTCTTTCCATGTAAATATATGGGTAATGCTTTTAATCAAAATTTGGAAAGCAACTCAAAAACTGTGTGCTTCAGGCTTTTAAGACTCCCTTTAAAAAAGTAAAAGCCAGGTAAAAGCTTTAAAAATAAAAGTTTGTTTGTTTTGATTAAAATTCTTTAAGCCCTGGGGCTGGAACAATAAGGGAGGACCAGACTTCCAAAACTGCCTCACCTTGTGGAGTATGGCAGCGCATTAGTACAACATTAGACCACTTCTCAAATCTAATCCCCCGCTATTCCCCGGGTAGTCAGGGGCGAGAGTTTCCACTGACTGGTTAATTTAACGAAAGGAAACCCAAACACAAATTTTAAAGTAGTATAAGCTTACATGTATCATGGCAATCATATTGAAATATTGAAATCCGTAATGCTTCCTTTTAATTAAGCAATACATGCATGTCTAGTAATACACAGTTCTCAAAATGACCCTGTAATCATAATAAACTGGTTTTAGTAAGCTTAACTTGCCTACAGACAACAAACATGTGACAAAGGTCATCGTCTTGCCACAGCACGTGGCAAAAAATATAGAGCACAGTTCAATCCACAAGTTAAAATTGCCCTTGAAAACGTAAACTGAAAAGCAACCTTTTCATACTCCGCTCAGATAAGAACATTATAAAAACATCGATAAACAATATCTCAAACTTACCCATTTTCGAACATCAACGTCCAGTGAACAACAGCAAGCAATGTAACCGAGCATGTCTAGAACCCCTAGTCATTTGCCGATCGGAAATGTCCGGAAATCTTCGGAAGACAAAGTTCTCATCGTCAATCCATACAAAATTCGTCAAATAAACTTAAAATATCTTTGCGTTACGCTTTTAGAAAATTAAAATTAGTAAATTAAAATTATTTCAATTGCAGAATCAATTGTTTTAAAAATTACTCGAGCTTTAATAATTTGAAAAAATTTACAGTCAATATTCCTTCGTATTTAGATCGTACTTTGCTCGTCAATTACTCGTGCAAGTACAAATTTCAAAGTCAAATACGCCGTCTGCGGTATTCTGAGAAAAAGTTAGAGAAACTGGCTTTGCGCATTTTGTCTCTACTTTGCACAAAATTACTCCCTCCATCTGTTTCTGCAAGCATTTCATTTTCCACGAGTCGTTTATCAGTATACCGAAAGCTTTCTGGTCATTTGTTATTTGATTCTCGATTCACCATGAGCAAGCCTTTTGAAAGACTCCCAACAAACGTGGTCCCCAAAAACTATGATCTCACCCTTCAGCCATCGTTGACTGAATTCACGTTCAGTGGAAAGCAAGTAATAGACGTTGAGGTAGGATCCAGGGTACAAACTTAACCAGGAGAGAATGTCGCTTTTTACTTTAGCAATTTTTGCTAATTTTCTTATTTGACAGGGTGTTGTGTAGCTCGATCGTACATCCCAGGTTTTAGCTTGAGACTTCCTCTTTCCAAAAAAACAAGCTTAAAATAAAAGCTTAAAGCTTAGGTTAAATTAAGCTTAAATGCCAGCCTCAAGCTAACAATCTTTTCTTTCTCGATTTTTAATACCTGAGATATTCGAATTCTTTTTATTTAAATTTATTTTTTAAAAAAAGAAAAAAATGACTAGTCAGGCAGGGGGGTCACGAGAAATAGGGAGTGGGCCTCAACTTTTTCTGGCTCTAATGAGGGGTGGGTCATGAAAGATTGAACACCTCATTGGAGTGGGTCATGATATGCTTCATTAAATTTTATCTAATAAAGATTACTTTAGTGGGCTTGCAAACCTTTTTCAGCATTACTTAGGGACTGGTCAGTATTTATTGAGAGGGGGGCTGGTGCAATTCCATATTGGCCATTTCTGTTTTTTTCCGACCCCCCCTTTGCTTTGTGCGTGATTTTTTTGAACCCTCCCATAAACGTTTTATTAAAAATTTTTGGGATCAAGTTATACCATATAAATGCATGTCAATTATTAGATCATTTTGGCATAGATACAGATATACCTTCATTTAAATTCTAAATCTTGTTGCTCTCCTCCCAGACCTTGTGTAAACAACTGCTGTGACACTCTCATCCTTGGTTTCCCCTTCTGACTCATCTATTTCTTCCTCAGAGCTCGACTCTCCTATCTCTGCCAAAACACAGTCATGTTCAGAGTCATATTCAGACGATTCGCCATCATACTCATCATCACTTGCTCCATCTTTCTCTCCCTCTTCTTCTCCCTTGAAATCTGCTTGATTATGTGTGCTTCAATTGCTTCCAGTTTTGCTTTCTTTGTTCCAAGTTTTCCTAGGCTATGGAAGTCAATATACTTGTCTAACTGGAAAACTTTTAATTTTGACAGACTTTGATCTTTAAACATACTGTGGCAGTCATACACTTTGTATGTCTTCGCTTCTTCTTCTTTTCGCTTTTCAGCTTTGTCCTTCAATCTTTTTTCTTTTCTCAGAAAGAGAAGTTTCATGTGATGAACATAGCTCTTAATAACATCTTCAGTAACTATATACGTTTTTGAAAATACACAGAGAAATTAAAATTTTTGTGCAAAACCATTTGAATGACTTTTTATGACCCCCCCTTTAAGCACTGCATGAAAATGTTTGGCCCACCCCCTATTTGCACCAGCCCCCCCTCTCGATAAATACTGACCAGTCCCTTATACCATCATCAGTGCTAGTAGTAATGCTCTATTGCATTGAATATGAATTAACTAGAAGAACAATGAGTAAGTTACTCTTTGTTCAAGCAGCTCTAGGATTTTATTATTCAAAGGAAATAGCTATCTTTATTTTTGTTTTTAGGTTACCAAAGCAACCAACAAAGTGGTTCTCAACTCTTTAGATATCAAAATAAACTCTGTCAAATTCAGTGCTGGCAGTGTGGGTAAGATTAAAATCTATACAATGAATAGGGACTGGTTATAAAGTATAGAGGGGAGTTGGCTGGAAAAGTTCAATTTACCATGAAACAGTTTGACTAGCCCAGCCCTTCTTAAGTGCATGATTAAAAGTAGCTCTTTCCTAATATGCTAGTAAAAATCAATAACCCCCTTGTTAAAGTGGATAATTTTTAAGGTGACTGCCTACACATGGAAATTGATTTAATTTTTTTTAAACTGGGAAAATTTAATGTTGATTTAAAATATGAAAAGAAAAGTGGGGTGTCCAAAGCTTGTTTTTGAGATAATCACTCATTTCATGGAGGCCTACACATAATTTTTCAAAGCAAAAATTGTGCCAATGGACATAAACAGAAAAAAAAACTATAACTCATAAGATAGTAGATGTTTGCAGACAAATTTTTATTTTTATTTATTTATTTTTATTTATTTATTTTTATTTTCATTTATTTATTTTATTTTATCATTATTATTATTTGCACAAATGTTGGCTAGTTAATCATTCTACAATATCATATTTGCACAAATGTCAACTAGTAAATCATTCTACAATATAATATTTACACCTTTAAGGGTGTACTGACATAAAAACTGCCAGTTGCTAGGGAAATTTGAAAGTGCTCTAAAATGCTTAAAATTTGTCAAATCACTTTCATATTAAATAATTTGCCTTCTCTGAATAAATATTTGTATTTGATGATGTTATCACGTGACGATAATTGCGGACAAAAGCTATAATTTTTATCAGACCTGAACATGGAGGTATTTAAATTACATTTATTAAAACTTTAGATGAAGCTGTACAAAGCTGAGCATGCTTTTTAAGAATGGTTTCCAAATAAACTTTTCACGTTTTTTTGAAGGTCTAAAATGAGTGAATAATGCCAACAACTTAGTTATTTCTCAACTTTACGCCAATCCCATGCTTGGCTTTGAAGAGGACGCTGTAAAGAATATAAAAGTTGAAGAAATAGTTTGGTTTTATGAAGCTCACCAAAGATTATAGCTTTTTAAGAAATCCGGAAGTAAAAGGTTTCATGCATGTGCTGTAACATGCTCTAGAAGCTTTGCGGTTACCAAGCATTTCTTTTGTCATGCATTGTCATGCAGTCCGTCATGCATGAAAAGCCAAGTTTTACAAAAAGAGGCAGATGAAAATTATTGTAATTGCTCCACAAAAAGGCTGTTGTAGAACATGATCTAAATTTATCAGCCGACTGGAAATTTCTTAGGTTCTAGGATGTGTTTGGTGATATTGATACTGCAGTTTTTGACAATGGTTCCCCTATAGCTATACTGCTGGCACAAGTGTATTTACACTGAATTTTTCAAGGTCAGTATTTAATTTTTGTGTTTTAGTTTCCACATGATCAACCAGTATGTTGGTCTGGGTCTCTACATCTACCTTCGATACGTTACAGCAATGATTGGTTTGACATCCGCAACTCTCTGTTTGTTGAGATGATTCCCATTGATGTTTGTGTGGTGTTTCTTGCTTTATCCTTTGCCAAGCCATATTTTTTCCCCATACATGAAGGTGCCATTTTACATCAAAATATCCACTACAATGTTTAAATATGACAATTGCAATTTTATTTTATTAAGTAACGTAGTTTTATTTTATTTCATTCTTTATTTGAAGCATTTCAACATATAATCAAAAGTTTTGTAGGGTGCTCGCATCGAGAAACCAGAAGTCAAATGTTTTCCCGCCAAACGTATGTGCACCGTAAGCCAGCATAGCAACAACATTGCATAGCGACAATATGTCAGAACACCCTTAATAAAGAGACAAAGAAATACCTTGAGTTGTCACATTTTGTCCTTTCCATGCTGTCAAAAAGCATCATTATTCAGCTATACTTGTTAAATATTTCAACAAAAATCAGTTTTTTCCAATGTGAAAACAATGCATTCCAACTTTAGCCAATTCTAGCCAATCAGGAGCAAGTAAAAGGCTAAGATCTGAAAAATGTCTGACAAACAATTTTGATGTTATCAAGAGACCATGGGAATGAAGTATTGTGGTTGGCTGAGTTCACGATTCTACTGATTGTGATCTCTCATGACTGGCTCATGATTGGCTTAAGTTTTCACTCTAAATCTTGATTGGTTCTCCATGTCTAAATGGCCTCAGTTGAAGTAGCTGCACTGAAAAAATCTGATATAACATAGATTTTCAGAAGTTTTTTAAATTAAGCTTATTTAAAGTATAGAGCTTCATGCAAAATTTGAGGGTTTTGTCCTCTTGAAGTTGAAAATACCAATGCTCCCTTACAAAAATTTCGAACGTCATCATGGAAACTCAGCGGTGTTCATGTGTGCACAAGCTCATGGGTGTGTATTGAACATTCTATTGTAGGAAATCACCTTCTTTCATGTATCAAAATGGTATACATAGCCTGTGTTAATTTAACCATGAGAACAATTGCTTCTGATTGGCTGATTTTGTAACACTGTGTCACTAGCCAGTCAAAGCAAGCAAGGAGACCATTCTGTTCTTTACTGTATATCAGTTTCCCCTTCAAAACATAAATTGAGAATTGGATGGTACAAATTTATGACAATTTTGAAAAAAGGGGATTTAAGATCCTGGAATACTCCACAAAATTTGTCATACTTTTCAGGATGCTCCTCAAAAATGAAATTATTTTCAACCTCCTGCCCATTTCCCCCCATCCCCAATAATTTTTTCAACACTCCTTTACCGTACTTTTGGCCCATTTCCAGGTATAAAACTATAACTAACTATTAACAGTCATTTTTCTTTGCCTTTAGATTTGAATGCCACTGATATAAGTTACAGCAAGGATGATGAAACTGCTACTTTAATGTTTCCTTCTGAACTTGGTGTTGGTGAAGGAAACCTGCATATTGACTTCACTGGTGAACTGAATGACAAAATGAAAGGATTTTATCGCAGTAAATATGTAGATGATGGTAAAGAAAAATACTGTGCTGTCACTCAGTTTGAGGTAAAGACCTGCATGTATTGGGGTGTTTTTGTTTTGAATTAACAAAGAAACACTGAACTTGTGCAGGTGAACTCCTTGAAAAGTGCTGGAATTTAATGTGTAATTTCAAAGGCACTTGAAATTAAACTTCTTGAAAAAAGAAAAATTGAAGATTATATCCTTAAAAAAATCATTATATACAACTTGAAAAATTCAAGAAATTATGTCAATAATACACTTGAAAAATTGGGACTGTAAATTTTGTCACAAATGTTGACTATAAAATTAAATATTGGAAATGTGCTTGCGATAGCAATAATGCTATTATGAATAATGCTTCCAGATTATCTACATTTTCCTAGATGTTAGATGTCATATTGAATTCTTAATTTTCAAGACGTGCACACATGAAGAAATGCCAAATGTAACACAGAAAAGAGTTAATGTAAATACTCTTTAAATAATTTTATTTTGGTCCTTCAAAACTCCTTGAAATGTCTTTGAATATTTTTATGGGAATCTTGCACAAACCCTGAAAACATGTAGTTCTAACAATATGTTTGTCAATTAAGTAAACAATTCCGTAAGCCACACCTTTTTTAAAATCATAGTGTTTACAATATTCTAAAATTAATGTCTTGAATGAATGTTATAGTTGTTGGAGGAGGGTAAAATTGACTGGGATTTTTTGTAAAGCCAACAGATGCCCGTAGAGCTTTCCCCTGTTGGGATGAACCTTCTCACAAAGCAACATTTGATGTAACATTGGTTGTTCCCAAAGACCTTGTAGCTTTGTCAAACATGGTAAGTGGCTACTGATAAGACTTTGTATCAAAATGTTGCATTCATAACTATACAATTATCTTTCACATGGTCTGATTGGCTTAAAATTTGCAACAAATGGATCTATATTGGAGGACCGTTATGGTGAAAACTAGTCAGACGACTAGTATGGACTGTGTCGGTGTTTCTTAAGATATAATATCAGAAATGAATTAAGGTGTCTCCCTACAGTTTCTGGGCTGCCATACTGATATTTTTTGAATGACCTATTCACTATTTTCTTCTAGCTCGATTGGACTAAGACTCACACCAATTATTAGGCCTAGTCTGAAGTCTCATATAAGATGCATTTTATTGGGGTACGCATTGCCATAACAACAAAAACAAAGAAACATTGAAATCACTTAAACTTAAATACTGAGTGCATTCAATCAGATCTACAACAAACAATTAATACATTTTGCAAAAATTAATGGTATCTGACAAAACATATATCAATGGTAAAATCATGAGATTCTGTATGTTTGAATTCAAATTATTTGCAAAAATGATTTTTTTTTCAAATTGATGTGTTGAAAGAAATCACTCAGTATTGTATATAATGAGTTTATAAAATGATTTAGGTTATGCCACAATTTTCATTTACCTATTAGTTAGCTAACTTGAGTGTTTCAGGGCCTGTCTCCTTTGTATAAATGAGAATGAATTTTTTTTATGAGACTGTGCATTATTTTGTGACTAAATGCCTGTTAGTGAGATTTGAGCACTTTCCTAAATTTCTTTAAAACTGCTTGAATGATTTTTGTAACAAGCTCAGCCTGTATTTATGATTGTCAGCATTTATATCAACATTGAATTTTAGTTGGTTCAATTTAACAGCTAAATTAAATGATAAAGTTGAACAATGAACAAGGAAGTGAATTGCGTTACATTTATCAAGGTCGAAAATTATGCAGATCACCATGCTCCATGACTCAAAGTGAAACAATTATTTTTTAAAATTGAAATCTAAAGAGGATGAGATTCCATTTTATTTATTCATTCATTCATTAATAAATAAGAAGTGAATGAATAAACAAAATAAATAAATATAACAGAAACTTGCCCTCTTAAGATTCCAATTTCAAAAATAATTGTTTCACTTCAAGTCAAGACATAGCAAGTATCACAGTCTGATGGGAATAATTAAACTGACGTTTTGTCGGAGTAAAAAAAAGAAGGGAGGACAAAGACCATTTCTTCCATGCACTTGCACATTTGATGAAAAAGTTATAAAATAAACATAAAATGGCTGCTTATGTCTACATTCTGTGATACAGGAATTACAAATAAGCCAAATTTGGTATATTTTACAACAAAAATATTTTTTAGTTTTGCTGCTCAAAACTCTTGAAACTGTTAGAATCCCAGTGGGATTTCTAAAAAAAAAAGGAATATTTACCTCTTGACTCCACACGTATTTTCAAAGATGGTTCCCAGATTTCTGGATGAGCAAAATTGACTCCAGTAGAAATTTGTAATCCCTGCTTTGATATAAAAAACTTTGGAAGTTGTAAAATGCTGCAAATAAAAATATGCAGCTGTTCCTTGTGTTCCACTTAAACTTCTTGTGTTTTAAAATTTCAATAATTCTTTGATCACAGCATATAGGGCCATGCATTGGCCAGTCCATTCTGACCAACCCAATCAAAATCCTTAAGCTATGGTCTTAATATAAATGTAGCCTAGCTGATAGAGAAAATTATAAAATCGCTGATAGTTTCAGTGTTTTTATTTTTTAGAATGTTATTGAGGAGAAACAGGCAGATGATGACAAGTCATTGAAAGTAGTCAAGTATGCTCGTACTCCAATCATGTCAACGTATCTGTTGGCATTTGTTGTTGGTGAATATGACTATGTTGAAGACAAAGATAAGGATGGTGTCACTGTTAGAGTATACACACCCAAAGGAAAGGCTATCCAGGGAAAATTTGCTTTGGAAGTGAGTGAAATATTGTTTTCGAAAACCATTTAAGAATAAAAAGTAAAGACAAAAATTGAACGTTTCAATGGAACGCTGCCGTCATTTTCAACAAAATTGATTGAATTACTGTGTTTATATGATATGAAATATTGTTATTGTCTTAATTAAGATTCAAGTTTCAATGATTTATTATTGGTATTAAGAGAACATTTTGTGAGAATCAAGCAATCATAAATGTAGAACTATTAATTTATTGGATACATTTTTCAGGTTGCAGTTAAAACACTACCATTTTACAAAGAGTATTTTGGAATTAGCTATCCACTTCCAAAAATGGATTTGATTGCAATAGCTGACTTTGCAGCAGGTACTTGCATTTACCATAAAGGGAATTTAAATTTTATAGTCTCTGTGTGACCCAAAGAACTGCACATGGGCATTACGAAATATTTAAGGAATCTACTTTGACCATTTAGAAACAGTTCCTTGGATTGTGAAATCATGCATTTTTTTAAAAAAAATCCCAAAAATGCATTTTCAAAATTTTAATGTGTCCTGGGACACAAGACAACTACTCATAGTACTTTGTGTGATAACTTAATAGTTTCTGCTAATTAATAAGATGTAGATGTAGATGTCCCGTTTGATAAAAAATGCTAGGGACCCCAATTTGGTCAGACATGTGGGTCCTAGCACCCAGAATGAAATGCAAGTGTCATTCCTGGGTTTCCTAACTGCAAGGATACGAGGGACGTTTCTGATTGGTAAAAGAACAATATAAACATACCTAAAATATTTCTTAGTGCCCAAGGTTCTTTGGTATTTCGTCTCTTATTTTTTGTTCATTTATTATAAATTTTAACAAAAAAATATATTGTTTATTATTTTACAAAAGGTGCCATGGAAAACTGGGGACTTGTGACATACAGGTTAGTATAAAACAACTATAGTGAACAACCTTGATTTGTAAAATAGTTGTTGGTAAGCTGTCCTCCAGCTACTTACCTACAGTATACCAACTCATCATCCATCATTCATCCATTTATTTATCCGTCCATTCACATCTCATAACGTGAAATATAATTTACTTTTTTCAGGGAGACAGCTCTTTTGATTGATCCTGAAAATTCTTCATCAGCAACCAAGCAATGGGTTGCACTTGTTGTTGGTAGGTGCAGCTCAAACCAGCCCTTCTAGAAATTTACAGTGGTGCAGGACCACACAATTTGTTCAAACCTGTACAATCCTGCACCATTTCTAAAAGTCCACACAATCCCTCACAATACTGAAAAATACCTGGAAATTTTACTAACAGCAAGTGATAATACAAATTCCTAAGGCTTCAGACCATTAATTATACTATTTTTAGGGTGTTTACTTAACAAAGCAATCAAAAAATCCTTACATAAAAACAACAAGGCATTCTTCCCACAGATTTGGGTTGGACTTGGCACCATTCTAATGGTGGGAAATAATTGCACAATTCCACACAATTTACATTTTTCCTCACAGCTTTAACTTAAAACCTGCACAATTGTAATTTTCCCCCTGCACATTTCCAGAAGGTCTGTCTTTAAGCCCTGTTCAAACCAGAACGCAAGTCAATGCAAATTTCAACCTGAGTCTCCTTTGAATGCTAACCTGCAGGGACTTGCTGTAGCTTGTGGTGCCTTATGTTAGTTTGAATGTGTTCAAATTTCTTTGCAACTTAAGGCGACTTGAGGCTTGTTTGAGTGGTCAATCACAAGTTACCACAAGCTAGTTGTCATAGCATTTATTTTTTGCTCGCGCACTTGTGTGTAGTTTCAATAATGTTTTTGTTTGTCTTGAAGACTTGCTACTAGCTGTTACGTGAGACTTTTGAAACAACTTGCATTGACTTGTGTTCTTGTTTGAACAGGGCTTTAGAACCCTTCTCTTTTCAATTTGTGCTTATCTTTTGTGAAAACAAATTTGTGTTCTGGTTGTTCATTGGACCAAAATTTTTCATGCCAATCCTAAACGTTTTTACTGTGATTTTCAAATTTTAATTCAATTAAATTTATACCATGTTTTACCTTACATTATTAAATTTGCAAAACAAAAACAACAAGGCTATTTTGCTCTTAGAGCAATGATGTTTCGGCCCTTTTAGCCTATAGACCTTTTCAGCTTTGTTGTTTGTTGTGCACATTTCAGACCACATGATGCCACTCTTGCATGTTGATTCCTTAATGTGCACTAAGTATTTTAACAAAAGAACATTTCTCTAGGGACTGTCATGTTGTCTGAAATGCGCAATTTGCACAGCAAGCTGAAAAGCTATATTGTCAGGGGTGTGCAGTTTTATTGGTGCCTGAAACATGTATGTTTGTCAGCTCAAATGGCAAGGTTTGTAGATATCTGTCTGTGAACATAAAGGCATACAGTCTGTATGGTCTCAGACAGAAATGCACAAACGTTGATGCTTGAGATGATATACATACATACATGTTTCAAGCTGAATGTGATTCAATACTATAGAAAATGACAGCTGATTGACAGCTTCACTGAATATTATGGGTGACCAAACTGATCTTAGTACTGTTTTGGCCTGAGGGCTGAAACAAAAACAGAAAGCTGACCTACTGACACTAACAAGTTATTCAACTGGAAACACATTTTTTTAAAGAAAAAAAACAAATATTGATTGGTTGCACATTAAATTTTGAAAGCTAATCTTTACTTTTATTCTTGTAGGACATGAAATAGCTCACCAGTGGTTCGGAAACTTGGTATGATATGTAATTTATTTTTTTGTTGTACTTGTATAAAGTTGCAGTCATATGGGCAACAAATCTATGCAACTTGTCACAGCATTGTGCTGTTGCAAGTCTTTGTTTCAAAGAGTAGAGAGAGCTCCTACTTCATGCAACAACAACAAATTTTTGTGCAAGGAGTGGTAGTATGACAACATTTGCTCTGCAACTTGCAACTCAACACTGTTGTGCAACATGTTGCACAGATTTGTTGCCAGTATCACTACACTGTAATATATATTTGTTTTTCTCTGATTCTGGGGCTTTTTTGAAATTTAGTTTTACCATAATGTATAAATTAATAATATATTTCTAATATTTGTTTATTTTTAACAGGTCACAATGGTAAGTCCTTGAATCAAACAGCTCAAGAACTATGACAAATTACAGTGTATAGAACTATGACAAGTTACAATGTATAGTACTTGATGTCATTCATTCAAGCAGTTATTTGGTCCACAATTTAAGTATTGCACAGAGCCATAATTGAAATTAAATAATTGCAAAAATATATATTTATATAATGAAATTAAACTAAAAAATCTGAAAAATTAAAAAAAAAAATGTCGACTACAGGTCAGTAGGCTATTGTCAGGTTGTTCTTGGATTGTTGGTAGGTTAGGTTGTCAGTATGCTGTCAGTAGGTTGTCAATAGGTTGTTGTTTGGTTGTTGGTAGGTTAGTTTATCAGTAGGTTGTCAAAAGGTTGTTTGGTTGTTGGTAGGTTAGGTTGTCAATAGGTTGTTGGTAGGATGTTGTTTGGTTGTTGGAAGGTTAGGTTGTTGGTAGGCTACCAGTAGGTTGTCAATAGGTTGTTGGTAGGATGTTGGATTGTTGGTAGGTTAGGTTGTCAGTAGGTTATCAGTAGGTTGTCAATAGGTTGTTGATAGGATGTTGTTTGGTTGTTGGTAGGTTAGGTTGTTGGTAGGCTATCAGTAGGTTGTCAGTAGGTTGTTGGTAGGATGTTGGATTGTTGGTAGGTTATTATAGGTTATATTATTTTTTATATTGTACAATTTCCATGTCAGTTATATTTTTTGTTGTATATCTTGATTTCAGGAATGGTGGACACATCTATGGCTGAATGAAGGTTTTGCTACATGGATTGAATACCTTTGTGTTGACTATTGTTTCCCTGAGTATGACATCTGGACTCAGTTTGTGACTACAGATCTCTCTCGGGGTATAAACCTAGATGCCTTGAAAAACAGGTACACCTCCAAATAGGCTGTCATAATTATGTTGTATTTTCTCCATAATCCTATGAAAAGCAAGATGCTATATTGGTTGGTGCATGTAACAAATCCACTTTTTCTTATTATGAACCACTCATCTTGCACCAAAAATATTGCAATCATGCTTAGATCAAGTTCTTGATTGGTCCATATGTGTCGCAATTCATTAAGGAATCCTAGTCAGTCACATTACATAGTGAGTACAATCACCATTTTCTCTGCCACACAAAATGGGCAGAAGATTCTGTCCGTGGTAATCCATGTCAATCAGTGTATCTTTAAATATGATCTAGCTTTTTTAAATAAACTAGTATTACTTTTAAAATGTAATCTTTCAAACAATGTTACTCTTTTGGATTGATGTTAATCAAATTGATGTGTATTTTACTCCAAAGAATTACCTTCCATGTTTCTTATGTTATCAGTTGAATATGGTATGACTAGGTTTTTCATAACCATCTCATCTGATTGGCTAATATTGTATTGCTATACCATCAATTATCAATTAGATGCAATCATGCATTCTGATGGCCTTAAATACAAAGCATATTGCATGAAATGCATTTGGCTGACTAGGATTCTTTAAAGACCTTGGGCAGAGTTTTCCTCAATATGGATCTTCCAGCCAGCAAATGACTAGAAAATATCTCAAATTGTGAACATATATACAGATTATTGTTAAAGTTTTTATTGTGTTTTATATATTTTTATGAGGTAAATGTTGTAACTTGGCTTATTTTCTTTTTTCTTTTTCATTTCTATAGTCATCCTATTGAGGTAAGAATATGGAATGATACACTATCTACTGGTATCTTTTAATTGTATTGGACCTTAAAATTATAACCATGGAGCTGCTCTTGGTCGGGTAGAACCAATTTACAGAAAAAAATTAAATATTGGTTTATGTAGAGGGAAGACAATGGAATCAAGTGTGAAATATAAGCTAACAGCAACTAATGTACAAAATAAAATGGATCAATTTTATCAAACCCTGAAACATTCACAAGGCTGATGAAAACCATTGCACTGCTAACTCACAGATTAATTTTGAATTCAACATTTTGATTTTAATGGAGGGAGAAAACCAGAGAACCTGGAGAAAAACCCTCAAAGCAAGGAAGAGAAACAACAAACAACTCTACTCACATGAGTCCTGAGCTCAGGAGTTCAATCCACTCAGTGGTGTAAAGCACCAGTCTGTTGTGTGGGAGGTCTGAGTTCAAGTCTTGGCTGAACCATCTGACTCAGGGTCTTAAAATAACTAAAGAGAAAATGCTGCCTTTGCTATAACTTTTGCAAATGGTTAGACCTTCACATGGCTTGGATGACCACGTTAATGGTGGTCCCGCACATTTGATTATATTCATATAGAATTTGTGCATTATAAATGTTAAACATTCATTCATTCATGTTGTGAGGCAACACTCTAATACTGATAACATGCCGCCCTTGTTTCTTAAATAGAAACATAATTAACTCACATACTGTGACTTTTTCTGGGAATTAAAATCTATGAGATTGTAGTACTTTCTAATTGACTGTTTTAATTTTCATTCTTTAGGTGCCTGTGGGTCACCCTGCAGAGATAGATGAAATCTTTGATGCAATATCTTACAGTAAAGGAGCTTCTGTTATCAGAATGTTGCATCATTATATTGGAGACAAGGTATTGCTGACAAATAGTTTTTATGCCACACCATAGAAAATACAGCCAATCAGAATGCAGGAAAGCCATTGTGTATTGGTATTCCACTCTGTCGGTATTCCACTCTGTCAGTATTCCACTCTTTGTCGATATTCCATGCTATGTTGGTATTCCACTTTGTCGGTATTCCACTCATATTTTCTTTGTGTACACATGAGCCTTTAGGCAAAAGAAGAAAATACAAGTGAAACATGGGATATTCAATTGTATGCCACTCAAAAGCATTGTATAACTAGTTATATATAATTATTAGTGACTACTGAATAACTTACCCACTGCTGAATGAAAAACAGAGCATCAAGTCAATAGCAACAGATAACTGACTGGTAATTATAACTGATTGACTGATCTTGATGGAATGACTGACTGGCCAACAGATTGACTGATACAACTGTCTGACTAATGCAACTACATGTAACTGAAGGAATGAACATACAAGTCAGTCAGGACATGTTTTAGATAACATTGAAAAACAGTATCATATCATTATCAAATCAGTGATAGGTTGTATTGTTTAGGAGATTGTTTCCTGGCTAAACAGCCTATTCCATTTGGAGGCATAACACTTACCTACTAATTATTTTCTCATGAGTGTAAGCTGCTGCACGGCTGCCAATGGCACCTTACTATGCTGCCCTTAAAAGTCCTCCAGTGATGATTATTTTAAAGCGTGTGTTGTGACATATGAAATGTGCTATATAAGTGCGCCCATCATCATATTATTATTATTGTTGTTGTTGTTTTAATCCAGGACTTCAAGGCAGGATTGAACCAATATCTCAACCAATTCAAGTACAACAATGCTTCAACTGGTAATAATGTTGAAAAATGTATCATGATAAATAGAATATTGTGTACTATCAGACAACTCATGGAGAACTCCGGGAGAACTCGTAGAGAACTCACAGAACAGGGGCGGATCCAGGATTTTCTTCAGGAGGGGGTGCAGTGGTAGTGGGACAAGCCATTTTCTCCAAGTCAAAAAAAAGGGGGGAAACGTCATCCAAGGGGGGTGCGCACCCCCTGCACCCCTCCCCTAAATCTACCCCTGCAGAACTCATGGAGAACTCATTGAGAATTAAAGAAAAGCAGGTTTAGACAATTTTTCATTAGTTATTCATTAGTTTACTTTCTACATGATACTACCGAAATCGATGAACTGTAAACACCGTGAAAAAAACGATCGATCGTGATTTGAATTTTTGATAACTCACGGTCCCAAAACATCACGTGATATTTCGAAACTACAAGTTTACAAAGGCGGCATACTACTAAGCAGATAAGAAAAGCCGTTCACGAGTTCAGAATGGTCACGTGAGTTAACATAAATTCAAATCACGATCGATCGTTTTTTTTGCGGTGTTCACAGTTCATCGATTTCGGTAGTATCTGGCATCAAATTGAATTGTTGACTAATATTTTTATTCTTTTTCAAGTCATTTGCTGAAAATGTTTCATTTAAAAATTGTAGATCCCCAACCTTTTTAGTTAGTAAAAATTGAACGTGTGAATCAATTTACGAATGACCTTGGTTTAGTTTTTGTTACAACATTGTATTGTCATGTCTTCATTTATAGAGGATTTATGGGAGTATCTGGCAAAAGCCAGTGGTAAGCCTGTTGCAAATATCATGACTTCCTGGACAAAACAGATGGGCTTCCCTGTACTGTCTGTCAAGGCACAACAGGTATGTAAAAAAAAAGAAGATATTGACAGTAGATCAATTTCAATGAGAGTATAAATAACCCGATCCATTAAAAGAAACATTGTGCTAGAGTTGCTGGCTCTGCGAAGCTTGAGTATATTTTAATTAACGGATAACCCACAACCGTTTGAACAAACATTGTGATTGGATGAAGAAACAAAGAAATAATGGAGAAAGAAAATAGAATCAGCCATGTATAACAAGAACAATGTTTTATCATGTCTTTGTTTTGCATGGCTCGTTTTCTCTTGCTCTGTTATTCTTTTGTTTCTTCATCCAATCATAGTGTTTGTTCAGACGGTGGTGGGCGACCCCAATTAACTCTAACTGAATAGAGAGCATTTTAAACAATAGGAGGTGAAGTATGGTTTTGGAGGACAATGTCTTTGTATTCTGTTCAAACAGGCGATTTTTACTGCGATTTCACCATTTGCCATTTTACCGCGATGCAAAATCACAGCAAGACCGCAGTAAAATTTGAACGTGTTCGAAACTCTGGCGACATCGTGACAGCTCGAATTTCGAAAATTGCAGTTGAACGCCAGCTATTCACACGCGTGGTTTACCATCCTGGTAAAATCGCATTGAAGATCGCCGCAATATCACAGGAAAAATTGCACCCCAAGTTCGCCTTTAATCTTGTGACTTTCGCAAGTTTGCCATTCATTTAATATTAATCCAAATAAGTAATAATCTTATAGTTTTTGGCTTATCTGTTATTAACAGCGGCAACGATTGCCGTAAAACTAAAGAAATGAGGCTTATTCACACCTTAGGCACGCATAACCCTAATAAGCTTGACGAACGCTAGACCTTTTGTTTCTTTCTATATTTTTGTTTTCTTTTGTTTTACGACTTGCTTCTCTCTTATTGGCCATTCAACCTTCCACACTCCCTATATAGACGTCTTCATTTCTTTTTACTCATTGTACTCCGACGAAGGACTGACATCCGAAACGTCAGTTTAATTATTCCCACCAGACGGTGCTACAATTTAATTCATTTCCGATATTATAGTATCATAGGTTTGTATGTTCTGTGCTCTTTTGTTTAAATTCTCAATATGAAAGCAAATCATTTCCAGTAAATAAATCGAAGATTTTGGAATCTTATTGGCAAATACTATGGTAAACTGACTAATCCCAGTCACTTTATCCTTTACATTCTCATTCATTCATTTATTTAATCTCATTTCGTTTTTTCCATTAAATTTAGAAAGGAAATGACAAGGAATTGGCCATCACACAGAAGAAGTTCTGTGCAGATGGATCTAGCGAAGGTGAGTACTTGGGCTAATTCTCCCAACCTATCAGCAATTGTTGTTGTTATAACAGATAGGACAGGAATTCATTTTATTTTTGGTGGGCTGGTCGTCTGAGTGGTTGGATTTCATCAGTTCGACTTGATTTTCTCAATTTTGACAAACAGGAGGATAACGGTCTCATGCAAAAGTGAAACTCAACCTGTATCCTCTATATGATCCTTAAGGTGCTGTTACACTAGGTAATGTTTCTTGCAACTTGTCTTGCAATTTTGTTACAAGATAAAAATAGTGCATTGCAGTTGCAAGAACGGGGTATCTTACACTAGGCAGTGTTTTGTGCAACTTGTCTTGCAATGGTGACGGCAAAGGACTGGGTTGAACACGACGCATATATAGTAGCGAATGTTATTGATTGTTTACACAAATCGCTGCGAGATAAGTTGCAGGAGGGCTGTTACACTAGGCAGTGTCTCGCAATATTCTAGCGAAAAGTAGAACTTGATTCTACTTCACGTAACGATTGACGCAACAACATCGTAAGATTATTTTGGTATGTTAAACCAGGCATTTTCTTTGCAACTTGTCTCGCAATGTTTGGCCAATAACCATTATGCGGTAATACGGAGCTTAAGCATCGATGACGAAACAGACAACCACAGTTACAGCGACTGGAAGTTGTTTCGCGTTTTTATCATACTGCGCATGTCTGTACAGATAACCGTCATCCAGTCACTGACGATGTGAAAAGTAGAAAGCTGTCATCATTGTCCAAGGAAAATGGAATTTCCAGCAGTGAACCGTCGCAATCGTTGATGCTTAAGCTTCCTAATTATGATTGAATACGGTTTGAGTTTCTTTTTTTTTTTTTGTCAATCCAGGAACCAACCAACTGTGGCATGTTCCAGTTAGTGTAATCACAAGTAACAATACTTCTGAACCTGTTGCCAAAACATTGTTAGAGAAAGAATCTTGTAGTTTACTGGTCAGTGGAGTCCAAGCTGATCAATGGCTTAAGGTAAGAATCCTTCTGAAGTAAAGTGAGATACATGGGCCAAAAAACTGCATTGCTTACAAACAGGGACGTCCTAGTTAATGTCCAGAGAAGGTGCTGTTCGCCTTACTTTTCCGCAGCGAGAATAAATTGAGTAGGTAAGGGAAGAGTGATTGACAGTGAGGGACCGTGGGTAACTAGCGAGAGAGGCATTTAGCAGAGAAGAAGGAATGAGCAGTAAAGAAAGGACTGGAGTATGAGCAGTAATGGAGGGAAGTGAGCAGCGATGAAGGGGATGAGTGAGCAGTTAAGAAGGGGATAACTGAAGCACTGACAGGGGTAAGAAAGGGCGTGGTGTGATTGTACATGGTCTAGTAATAACACACACTATATCTTCGAAGACGTCAGACCTAATTTCAATCTAAAGAATAGGGAAAGCCATCAGTTAAAATCTATTGATATATTCAAATCTTTTACTCTCTCTCTCTAAAGCTGAACCCAGGTCAAGTTGGCTTCTACAGGGTCCAATACGAGTCTGACATGCTAGAGCTTCTCTTACCAGCCATAAGGGACGGTTCTCTACCACCACGCGATAGACTTGGTTTACAGAGTGACTTGTATGCCTTGGTGAGTATACACCGATCCCTGGCATTGCTTGAACGACCACCAAACAATGGGTTGTTTTTCTGAATGAAATATAGAATGTCCGACCAACAAACTCAAATTCATAAGATTCTTTAATCGATATTTTTCTTAATGTACCTTTAGAATGCATCTATTCTAAGACAGACATTTACAGTTTTCAGCAATCGGTTTCTGTTTTATGCTGTATATCAAAACTACATTTTAGCTTGTCCGACGTAGCAACAGTAACTAGGCAGGTAGAACAATAAATGCGGGATCGGTGTATTATTGACCTTGTAACTCGTTATCAAAGAATACACTTCAAATCCCCGGGAATGAGGTGTTAACGTGTCACAAAGATGCATAACAGCGAGCAGGTTACTTTTTAATTACAAAAAATCCAACACTAGAATCTGATATAACTGCTTTTTGTCGCTGCTTCAAAACCTTATTTGTTGAACAAGAGGAAGCCCAAGGTCAGTGTTTTAGAGGATATCTACATATTTACAGTAAATGTATGGGGTTGATCAAAATTTATCAATTTGCGAGAAATTTTAAAAAGAAAAAATTTTTCTTGACCGATCTATTCTTTGTACTAAAGTTCTCACTTGTACTGCATATTCAGTTTTCGCTTTCTTTGCGTTTTTTAAATTGAAGTAGTTAAAATAGTAATCATTATCGATTTGCTTTTCTCAGTAAAATACGTCTTTTACAACGATAAAACGAATAAACCACCTGTAGTGTATGTTATAGTTTTACAGTTTTTACGCGTTTTGTAGAATTGACGTTTCAGTTATACCTGTAGTGTATATTTATGGGATCAAACTTGTTTATGCCCGATCGGACTTAATACTGAAAGCTACTTTTTTACATATATATTAAAATATAAGCCGCTGTTATCTTTTCCCTATTTTTGGGCGTGAATACTTTTAAAACGTGCCTATCATTACGTCTTCACTAAGAGGAGAAAAGCTGTATTGCAATGAACAAAGGACACAAAAAAATTCAATCCGGCCCTTGGGCAAACAAAATATCAACCGATATGCTTAACAAAAAAAGCGTGAGCTGTATTGCTTCGTTTTAAATAATCATATCAACACCAACTAACATAACAATTCTCACTAGAACTACAAAAAAAATAAATAAAAAAAGGATCTCACTCAAACCGTAAATATATTATTTTATTATTTCATTAATTTCGTTGTAGTCTCGTGCTGGTCTCGTGTCAACCACGGATTTCCTCAAAGTCGTTGATGCTTATTCGAACGAGAAGAACTATACCGTATGGAATGATTTGACCGTCAATCTGGCCAGTCTGGGTCTGGTTCTGCAGTACAGTGACTATTACAAGAGCATTGGTAATTTCTGTCTTAAGCTGTATGAACCTATTGCTTCAGAGCTTGGCTGGGACGCCAAAGAAGGAGAAGGTGAGTGATCGTTGTACTTTGTAACGAGACTTGGCTAAATTATAGGATATATACTCAGTATAAGGTAGGAGAGTGGAGAAGAGGGAAGGAAAGAGGAGAGCAAGGAGAGGGTAGGAAGAGGGAAGAGAAGGCAGGAAAAGGTAGGAGAAGGTATGAGAGTTAAGAAGAGGAGAAGAGAGGGGAAAAGAAGCAAAAAAAAAAAAAGGATAGGAAGGATTAAGAGAAGGGGAGATCTAGAGAAGAGAAGAGGGACAGAGAGATGAGAAGGAAGGAGAGGGTATGTAGAGGGAAGAGAAGGGAGGATAGGACAAAAGATAGGAAGGGGTAAGAGAACTCAGGAGAATCTAGGAGATTTGAGAAGAGGGGAAAAGAAAGTAAGTGAAGCAAGAAAAGGTGAGAAGAAGGCTTAAGAGAAGGAGGAGAGGGTAGGAAAAGGTAGAACATCTAGAGTGGAGAAGAGGAAAAGAAAGAGGAGAGAAGAGAAGAGAAGAAAGGAGAGGGAAGAAAGAGGGAAGATAATGGAGGATAGGGCAGGAAAAGGTACGGGATGGCAGGAGAGGAAGAAAGAGAGAAAGAAGGAATGAAAGAAGAGAGTGCAGCACATTGTAGGAAAATGGAGAAGAGGAGAGGAGAGGGGTACAGAAGAAAAAGAAACAAGGTAAGGTTAGAAAGAGGGAAGAGAAAGGAGGAAAGAGATGGAAAATATAGGAAAGTGGAGATGAGAGGAAAGGGAAAGAGTGAGAAGGAAAGGGCAAGGAAAAGAAGAAGGCAAGGAGAGGGAAGTTGAGGTTTAGATACTGATGAATCTTGCTCCACACCTTAGGTCATCTGGATGCTCTTCTTCGTGGCCTGGTCATTAACCGTCTGGGTAAATATGGTCACGAAGCAACACTCAAGGAGGCGCAGAAACGTTTTGAAGCTCATTGTAAAAAGGAATCTACAATTGATGCTGATCTGCGCTCCTCGGTCTACAGTATTGTACTCAAGCATGGTGACGAAGCCACCCTTGACGCCGTGGAGAAGTTGTTCCGTGAAGCAGACTTGCATGAAGAACGCGTACGACTAATGCGCTGTATGGGCAGTGTAACTCAACCAGAACTGATTAACAGAGTACTCAAGTTTGCTTTGTCGGTAAGTGTAAATGATTTAGAGCAGTGTATGAGAGGGAAACGTACGGTACCGTGACTCTTAAATGGCTTTGTTATTTAAGCATTGTGATTGGATAGTGTCTGTTTTCTCGCTTTCTGATTGGTTCAGAGCGGAAGCCATTTAAGAGTCACGGTGTCATACGTTTCCCGCCTATATAAAAACTGCTCTTGTATGCCGTTGCGATTTTTATGATATTCTAAAAATGTATTATCAGGTAAATATCTGAAATATAGAATGACTTTTCAGCCAATCATGTAGTGCGAATAGTATATCAAATATTTTATAATATGTAGCTACAGCAGAAAACTTTCATTTCATTCCATTTACTTCATTTACTTTCATGTACTTCATTTCATTTACTTTCATGTACTTCATTTCATTTCAGTACTTGTTTTAATTTACCTCGTTTCATGTGTTTAGTTTACTTCCCTTGATTTTATTTTCCTCATTTACTTCATTTCATTTACTTTTATTTACTTTATTTACTTGACAATCTTCATAAAGACCTAATACCGGTAAAAGCGACTTTGAACTCTTAAAGCAATTCAAATTACGTGAAATGAGTGGGATCGATTGCATTGCCAAGATTATTGGAATAACTCCAAAATGGATATTAATAATTAAATATATTTCTTTAAACAGGATGATGTTCGTTCTCAAGATACAGTGTTTGTTATTGCCGGTGTGACAGGAAGGTATGCTCAGTTTGATTGACATTTCTGATAATTTTGTGTCGAAAACTGTGTGTAAATGTTGATTCAAAAAATTGTGTAAAATAATCTAACAAGTTCATTCATTCATTCATTCATTCATTCATTCATTCATTCATTCATTCATTCATTCATTCATTCATTCATTCATTC
>JANTNT010229598.1:0-14796 GCA_024752375.1 Entacmaea quadricolor
TTAATATATTCCTTTCACACTAAATTACTAATGTTCTTTCTTCCTATGACAACCTTCTTGCAACTAGGTGTATATATCTTTAAAACACAAAGTAAAAGTCAACAAGTTAGAGCGCTCATTGCTCGCAGAAAATACTCGCTGCGTTCCCAATAATACCATTAACGATAATAATAATAATAAACTCTCACCTATCAAGAACAAAACAAAATTTGCTTTGCTCACAGGAAAAAAAAGCTTTATTAGCCAAAAGGTCTTGAACATTGCTCGCACAAAACTCTAATATTTAAATTCGCTAACTACGCTCACAAAATATTACAACAATTCTAAAACTTCAAAATTTCAGTTCTTCCTGTACTCATAAAAGTAAATTTGATAAATGAAAGAAAATTTGAGGAAAATCCATGATTTTTTAATTTCAAATTTGGGAAGGACTATAGAATTTAAAACTCCAAAGGGGGAGGGTCACAATTTTTAAACTTAAAATTTCTCCAACATAGTACCCCCTGTTAAATAATAACTGGTCTCTGATTTTTAAGCATTTGAATCGAAAATCCTATTGCGTGGGTACTTACCAAAATGCGCTGTGGGTTTCTTTAGCAAAGGTATCAGCATAGCTTTTGGCAAAACGGTGCGTCATGGGTAATCTGGGCAACATGGCCTCTAATTACAGTAAATGTATTGAGAAATAGTTTGAAATTGAGACTCCGTTCTTGAGGCGCTGTTACACTAGGCAATCTTTCCAGCAATTTGTCTCGCAATTTTGTTGCGAGATACCAAAAAAAAAAAAAAAAAAAAAAACGCGTTGCAGTTGCAAGAACGGGGTATCTTACACTAGGCAATGTCTTGTGCAACTTGTCTTGCAATGGCGACGGTAGAAGACTGGGATACACACGACACATTTATAAAAGCGAATCTTATTGGTTGTTCACTCAAATCGTTGCGAGACAAGTTGCAAGAGGGGTGTTACACTAGGCAATTTCTCTTGCAACTTGTCTCGCAACAAAATTGTGAGACAAGTTGCAAGGAAAATTGCCTAGTGTAACAGCGCTTTTATGCTCCGATCGCTTTACCAGAAAAAAATAACTAATAATATCTGTTGGTATATATAATTTCAAGACTTCTTACAGTCAAACCAGCCCATGCGTTAGTGCCAAAGTTCAAAGATTCAATTTGGTTTTTGAAATTGAATTTCAATCTTGTTTTGAATCTTACAATAATGAAATCGAGATTGCAGATTTCAAAAAACGGTCTTGACTGAAATCCCGATTTCTGATTGTGTGATAATTTTAATGAAGAAAAATACTTTCATAGGTAATTTTAAAAGAATTTGAGTGGCTAACTTGTTCTTGTACATCAAATAATCCAGTAAAAATCAATATTTGAATATTTGAAGTTTGCAATTTCAGTTTCATTAATGCAAGTTTCAAAGCAATGTTGAAATGAAATTTCGAAAAGCAATTCGACTCTTTGAACCTTGAAAGGAACGCATGGGCTGGTTTGACTATAAAAAAAATAAACTTCAATTTCTCCTGTAAGAGTTTTAAATATTTGAACTTCGATTCTCCATACATTCACTGTAATTTTTTACGGACTTGGAAATTTTGCCGAAAGCGCGTATTCCTTGAGCACGTATGAAATCGTCTTTTATTTAATCTTGTAGTTCGACACTGAAATGGTTTGCCATAAAGCTACTTCAAAAAACGTTGAATCAGACTGAATAGTGTATTGTGGTTCATGTGATATCATCTTAAGGAGATAGATAATAACCATTTGTTATATTTTTAGTGTATTCAATCTGGAACAATAAACTAGCTACATATAAAGAGTAAATCCCTGTGTGTTTACTTTTTATTTCAACTTAGCGAGACTCACAATGCCCGTCGGTCTTGGAATGCACTATTCAGTATTCAGTATTCAATCTTTTTTGAAATAGCTGTACACCTTCAGATTTAGAGTAAAGGTAAATAAGTTGGGTCTAACCAAAGGCTCTCTTCCTCCATATTCAGCCTCCTCAATAAATGAGGGCCAGCCACGCAGCTATGCTTATATCCCCAAATAAACAAACAAACTAGAGGCAGATATACATATCACTTTTTCATCTCTCATGGGAGTTAAATAGTCAATAAATTTATTCATTTCGCTAAATGAAAATTAAAATAATAGGCCTTTTGCATTATGACGTCGTTTACTACCAAGACCAGGATGCTTTGCTAACTTTCTTTTGTTGCATAATTAGTACCAATGGTCTTACTATTCCCATAAGGGAATAAAAATCTGAATAACAAAGAAAAATGCAAACCATCCTGGTCTTGGTAGTAAAATGACGCCATCATGCAAAAGGCCTATTATACTCAAGAGTTTAGGTATATATATTACTGATAACCCTGCTTAAGTCCTATAAATATCAGAAAGTATCAACATCATGAATAAGGAAGAAACTTGACGCTTGTTGTTAATAAAATACCAAAATGAAAGTGCCAATTATGTAATATACGAAATGTTTGTTTAATTATTTATCAGAGTCTGTCAGCATCTTGAATGTCTATCTCATCAATAAGAGCAGGTCGATGCCCAAAGTATGACCTGCGGTTGCGGTAAAGCAAAGCACCAGTGACGGCTATTATGACTATCGTGACTAGTACGACTGATACACCAATGGCTATCTTACGACCCGTATTTGAACCTTAAGAAAAAAAAGGAAATATAAATACAGGATATCACACAGCGGTGCGAAGATATGAAGTTTATCTTCGAGTGGCGAAAACAATTATTCAACGAGTGAGCGCAGTGAACGATTTAATATTGTTTTCAACACGAGAAGATAAACTTCACATCTTCAAGCCTCCTTTTAATTTTCTCTTTTATTTTATAGACACACAAACTTACAAATTTTTTTTGGTAGATTTTTGCAAAACAAGCGTCATCGATATCCTCACTGGTGAAGATATGGAAAATATGTCACTCGTATCCCGGATGTAGTTTCGGATGGAATTTACGAGTGGTGTATTTCCAAGTAAAACACTCATTTCTATATAATAAATAACAATACAGGTTATTTGCCACAAGAAAAGAAAAGAAAAAAAAAACATGCTTTAGGTGAGAAACGTGAACGAGTATGAGTACAACGTCACTGTTCTCTTGTTGACAAGATTGTCAGAAAAGTATGGTGATTGGCATCACAACATTTGATTTGAATTAGTGGCATACTCATGCTTACTCTTCAATCTAATACACCGATCCCCGGCTTTGCTTGAACCACCACCAAACAATGGGTTGTTTTTCCAATGGGATAAAGAATGCCCGACCAACAAACTCAAATTCATAAGGTTCTTTAGCAGTTACCAATATTTTTCTTAATGTACTTTTAGAATGCATTTCTAAGACTGACATTTATAGTTTTCAGCAATCGGTTTCTGTTCTACACTGTATATCAAAAATACATTTTAGCTTGTCCGACGTAGCAACAGTAACTAGGGAGGTAGAACAATGAATGCGGGATCGATGTATTGTTACAATTATAATCATTGATTTCTATAAATGCACGTTTAAGGGAGCACTTCAATGCTGACGTACACGGTAATATAACTTTGATTTACAACTGTCGCGTGCACTCTGCTGACGCCATTCGCTTTTATCTCACAGCTGCCAATAGGGTTTGGCTCCGTTAGACACACATTGGGGGATTTCAGAACGAGTTTACCAGGACCAAAATAAATGTTTTTATTAAAAAAACAACATGGACGCCGTGTGCTAAAAGCGAATGCTCACAACCTAAAACTTGCTTACGACTGTCGTGGGCGACCAGAGAAGGAATTGTAGAATTATAAAATTTCATAAATCTGACGACAACCGTAAGTCATGTTATAAGAAGATTGTAAGCATAAGTGGTAAGTCAAAACCGTAATGTGTAATTATTTATTTATTTATTTATTTAATATTTATTTATTTATTTATTTATTTTTCATGTTTAAAAAATCTCAATCCAATGAGTTATTAGTAATTAACCCGTGAAACAAAGTGTACTAATTAAAGTGTAATAGTCACATAAATACAATAGAAAACAATAGAATTGGTGTAATAATGCGTAATACGCTAAAGTGTATTTCACGGGTTTATGACAACCACTCAAAGTCAAGATTATTTTACTATTAAAAAAGTTATGTACTAATTGTGTGTTACCTGTATTACTGCTACAATAATTAGTTGGATAGATGTATTTCTCATCGAAGATTAAATAGTGGCCACCAATACCTTTTGTTTGAAGAAAAAGCTGTAAAGAAAAAGGGATAAATGGTATCTGATTTTTAAATTGTTTGCTGGAGAAATGCAGCTGGTTGGAATAACCATTTTTACCAGAACCTACTTTTATATAAGAACTAAATGATGCATAAATAATTAATGAGGAAAAACATTAGAAATCATAAGCATGGAGGAGTCTTTAAATCAGTGAGAGAAATCGTCCTGATTTGCATACACTTTAACTTAGATTTTCTCGGCTAAATTTACTTCTATCTTGAAAATTTTAGAAGAACATGATATACCTAACCTAGACATTTTTAAGTAACAGACAAAATATGAGCAGGAGACCTTTATGCGCATTTAAATGAACGCAAATATTTTATCTGACTTATCAAATTCATAGGTTAGTTATTGCATGTTCTACTAATTTTTTTAAGAAACAAGTAAATTTGGCTGAGAAAATCCAAGTTAAAGTGTATGCAAATCAGGAAGATTTCTCTTACTGATTTAAAAACTCCTTCACGCTTGTGATTTCTATTGTGTTTTCCTCATTAATTATTCATTAATTTGATAAAATAATACATACAATATGATTGGCCAATCTGGATGGGCTTTGCAATGATTGGCCACTCATATTGTATATATTACCTACAGCTAAAATACGTGTCACCAGTAACTCTAACATTTTGAATGAAATCTTCTAGTCTAGACTGCAGTCTTGAAAATTCAGACAAATACAAAAAATCTTGAAGGTAAAGTCAGATTTCCCCATAATACTTTTTGAAAAAAAATCTTCAGAATTTTCATTTATTCAAGATAAAAATGATGACAGGGTAAGTAGGCTTACCTGGCACATATTTTCGTCAATTTTATTTTTTAATTAATGAAGTATTTTTGAGGAAAATTTAGATGGAGTTACAGAGGTTTCATTAAGATTTCGAAATGATCAAACCGTCATTCCAAATTTGGAAGAGAAACTGTTGATTTAAGATGTTCATGTTGTTGGTCATGCCTGACATGGTTTAGCTGTAACTAACACATCTATCTTCTAACCTAAACCACACATACTATCAAGATCCAATTAATATAGAGCCACATTTAATTTATCTTCAAAACCTACCAATTGAACTACCAACAATTTATTAAAAACTTACAAAACTACCAACAAACTATCATTAACCTTACTAGCAACCTGTCAATCAACCTACCAACAACCTATACCAACACCAACCTTAACATAATCTAACAAATATGACTAATTGGGTTCATATTCTAAACTACTACTACTGATCAACATTTACAACACAAGTACTCACCATAAAATCAATACTTTGATCAGAATCCTTTACAATGTGAGCATCTAATTTCACGACAGACCACCTTGTTGTCATGGTTACATGCCTCCTGCTTCTTACAAGATTTCTTTGGTCTTTAACCACTATGGACCGAGTAAGATTTGCATCATATGACTGCTTATCAACAAAGGAATTTACTGCCGTCAGTGTCCACTTTTTCCCTGCATTGTAACGGTATATTTTCACTTTCACGTTGGTGGAACTACATGGATTATTCAGGATTGATGAGAAGCCAATCAGAAGAGAATCATTACCATAGCCAATAGTGCTTGTACACCAGTGTTTGTCCCAAGAATCTGCACTGCAGTTAGCTACCAAGTAAATCAGAAATAGATAAGACATTGATTGAATATATAGGTCAATCAGAGCTGTTTAATTAGCTTGGGCTGCCTGTGGTATTTTCTTCAATAATTTCACAGGTAACCCATCTAAATAATAATAACTAATCTTTATCGAAGTTACCAAGATCACCAAAAGTGGTTTACACAAGGGTCCTTGTGTAGAAACTAGACCCTGATAACTCCAAATCATTAGCCAAATAAAACTTTAAGAAATTAATTTAATGTGTTAAAATATATCTGTGTATCATGCCTGATATGCCTATATTCAAGGTTATTTCCATCTGCAAACACGGTAAATTTTATAGTAAATATATGTGACTTTGAAAATTCAATTTATCTCCCTTTCTCTGTTTCGGATTTCAAAAATTGTAATCTTTATCCATAGACATTTGAAATCCCAATTACCTGACAGAAAATTAGGCCATAAAAATGACTTTAAACTTTAAGCTAATTTTAATCTTCCCATGACTAATACTAATCAGAGTTAGTGGAGGGGGACTGGTTCCCCTCCACTAACTATGTACTAATGCCTATACTAATTTGCATACCCTTAAAACCAAAGATTTGTAAGGTTCAAAAAATTCTTACTCAAGTTCAAGCCTAGTTTATTGGCTTTTATGAAGAGAAGTCAATAAGAGAGCAGACATCTTACTTATAAAAACTTAAAATTGTAAATACAGCAAAAATATGTGGAGATATGAATTTTCAAAGTCACAAACAATTAATGTTAAATTTACTGTGTTTGTACCCTTTGCAAGATGACGGAAATAACTTGAAGTGGCACATTATATTTGGCGTTGGTTAGTGTTTGGGAGAATCAGGATGAATTGATTGCCACTAATGTCCCCAGTCTCCCTCAGCTCCCTCATTATGTGAAATGCTCTTTTAGGCATGAACATAACCACTCCTTTTCCTAACCTCTCTGACATACACCCTCCACTTGGAAGTATTCATCCATGACAGTTGTTTTGTTAAATGCCATGGGTGCTGACAAAGGACCTTGATAGACCTGTTTATAGAAGACACAAAATGAATGTAATGATCAAAGAATGCAGACATCTGTCACATTGAATTCCCCCAGGGAAGTATGGAAATAAGTATTGTAAGGGATATTCTTGGTTTTCATGTGACATCACAGCTGCCAAGTTGGTGCACAGCCAACAAAAGATTTCTCATTTAGCCTCTATCGTTATGTACACCAAAATGGCTGCCATGCCTTTGTTATTTTATTACCCAAGGAATGGGTGATAACCAAGAATACATATGGTGCAAATTTGCTTGCAGCATCACTCAAAATCCTATACATTGTATGAGGATGCATTTTGACTACTCTTTGGTCATGTGTAACAAATCATGTATTATCTATACATGCAAAAGAAACAGGATTTCAGCATTGCAAATGATGTTGTCTGCAGTGTTGCAAGTTGTGTCTGATTTTTGAGACAGAACCTCATTGTTTGATCAAAGCTAGCAATATGCAATTTGAAGATAACATTTTAAATGTTGCATGCACCGTCAGCAAATGTAGCTTCATTTTTCATTTCCAAAGTCATTTTCATTGAAGAGATACATCTTAGAAGAAAGATTACTAGCTTCCTAGTGAGGGTTGAAAAGAACCTTTGCTAGCAGGGTATAGGCTCTTTTCCAATCCTTACTGTATTAAGTGAGTGTTTGTCACATACTTAATTGACTAAAACACTTAATAGCTCTTGATGGCACTGAGTGTTCATCTTCTTACTCAAACAAAATATGCTCTAAATAAAAACAATAGCAACAACAAAACAACAAAAATAATAACAATAAGTAGTATATATCAAGGAACACTACTGACTTACAGTGATGTGGAGCTGACCAGCCTTTGATCCATCAGAATGAAAATGCAATTCAGTTGAGGCCCCATAACCAAGATTTGCTTTAAGATAAGACAATGATCATTTGAGTTGATTTAAATATTAATTTTAAGCGGCAAATTCATATTGCATTTGTGATTTTCAAACTAAAGTGTATAAGGTTCAGGAGGTAGATATGACAGACAGAACAGAATCCTCAGAGGTTTCCTTCAAACTTACAGGTATTCTATTACTGCAATATAATATATTAATTTTTTTTTTCATTTTAGTTTTACCACTGTTTTCATTGCTATGCGATGGTTGAGACATGTAAGTCGTGACAGAATACTTACTTTGGATGGCCATCAATCAAATATACATTATAAATATTTATGGTATTCATAATTTGTGAGAATCGATCATTCAAACGACATGTTTTAGAGATTCTGCTTTGAATAACATGAATGACAAAATGCAAAATTATACTTTAAACAATTAATTGAAACACAGGTATTGGATAATCGCCAAGCCCAAAGGATACTAAATTTTGGTACATTGTTTTTTGCTATCAACAATGGTCCATATAATTCCGACTTGAACATTTAAATCCGACCTTTGGGGTCAAGATACTAATCGTTAGGGCTTTACTGCTAAGAGTCCCGACAGTTAGGTACTAAAGCGAGGATTTCCTAACGGTTAGGTAACAGAGGGGATTGTTATCGAAACTTCTCACATTGATTAGGAGATTACGCAAGAAAGACCTTTTCATTGGGAATGCAATCGGGAAATTCCTAATAGAAAGGGTATAATCAACATACATGTAATCTCTCTATCTTAATTGCTGGATAAGAATCTACACCAAATGTTGTACGTGGTATACAAAAAGTACAATTTTTGAAACTAGTGTTTCCCAAACATGTAAAGTTTGAGCTATTTTTATGGTGCTCAGACCAAAGAAAATAAAAATAAACCACTCTTCACCTCAATTAAGGCAGGGAGATGACTTGTAAACATTCCCTCGGTTATGAGAATTATCTGTATTGGCTATACATTATATAAATTTTCTTTCTACTTTGGTTTGATTGACAGCCATCCAATGCAAGTAACCAGTTAGGACTCGTATCTTGACCATTGTGGTAGTAATGCTATGAAGTATTACCATGCCGAAGCATGGGTGAAGTTCTTTGTCAGAGCATGTAGCTCCCACCAATGTTACCTAAAGGTTCAATCCCAAACTTGTGTAGTTTGTTGCAGCTTATATCTCTCTTAAATGCTTCAAAAGGTCCTTTTGAAAGTTTGCCTTCCTCCACAGAAATCAACACTTCTTATTAATATATTTCTATTCAACCAGGAATCAAAAACCATCTTGTTACAAACTAATTCAGTTCATTCTTTTACTGCCAATTATTGGCTGGATAAACAATTGTATTAGCTAATGTATAGGGTAAGAAATTATAGATATATTATATTTGTAAATCTTATATCTAGGTTATATATAATATTATTTATTAGATTTTTATTCATATATTTTTCATTATATTTTAAGTTTTTATTTTAATTTATTTATTTTATCCACATGTACAGCTTGTAAAAATAAGTGTTGGCTTTTTTGAATACTGTGCCTAATAAAGTTGTTGTTGTTGTTGTTGTTGTTGTTGTTATTGTTGTTGTTGTTGTTGTTGTTGTTGTTGTTGTTGAGGTTAACTAATCTAGTATAGTAATATGATCCTTGCAAAAACAGCTGTTACTATAAAGAGATTAAGCTTCACATTAATTTTTTTTCTTCCTGCAAAATGGCAGTCTGATTCAATCACTTTACCAACATTTTTATAATTTCTATTTTTCTTTTTAAGATTATCCTTTCAAGATTGAATTTTTTCAAGTTTATCTGTAACAGAAAAGTTTCCTTCTTTTTCAAATAATTCTTAAAAAGTTTGTGCCTCTCACCTGGCATTTCACATTTACTGTAACAATTCTTAAACTCTCTAAGATAGACATAACTAAATGGCTGGCACCTCAAGAAATAAGTACTTACATATGGGAATTGGAGTACTTTGGTCTTCACTCATTGTCGTAGCAAACTCATATCCCTGAACAGGAACACTGATTTTTAAGATGATAGAAACAGGTAATGTACATGGTTTGACTTCTACTTCATAGAACACATCATGTCCCTTGATTGTTTGGCGACAGTCACCAGTAAGGTTGGTTTTCTTTCCACAATTAAACATTGGATGATCTAGCAAAACAAAAATTATACATATTACCTCAGTGTAATTATACATATTACCTCAGTGTAATTTTGACTGTAATTTAGGAAATCTAAAGGGAAAGATTTAACCACCTTAACTTTTTGAAAAATGCAAAATGAAACACTATTTTTGGTCTTGATATTTCTTTTAAAATTTATGAATAATTCATGAGGAACCTCCACATACTGAGGAGGTTGGCTAATAATAATAAAATAAAATAAAATTTAAAAAATAAAATAAAATTTAAAAAATAAAATAAAATTTAAAAAATAATAATTGTAATAATTCATGAGGAAAACAATAGAGATCATAATCATGAAAGAGCTATGTATATACCAAACAGGACTAATTAATAAAACATCAGTATCTGTTACCATATAACAGATTACTAGTGATCTATAATTACAAATAACTGAATTTATAATTATGTAATGAATTTTATAAGTATGGGTAATTTACAGAATTTGTGTGCATTTTGTTTCCAATTTACAGATCCTTGCCTTCAGCTTGGATCTGTAAATCTGAAACAAAATGCCCACTCATTCTGTAAACATTACAAATTACATTTTTCATATCAGGTTAGCTGTACAATGAATTATAACTTAAAAGTGGGGTCATCATTTGTTATCAAGGGAATATGGACAACCAAATCACTGAAAAATTTAAGGAGGCACCAGCCCAAAAAGTCGGGGAGCAACCAGATAAACAGTAAAAAGGGTCAAACACTAACATTATAAATGAAAAAACAAACAAACAAACAAACAAACAATACCATAATAAAGCATCCAAGATTGTTAGTTAATACTTATTGACTGGGACCAAGTGAAACAATATAACAATCACACATTATGCCAAAGGTTACCAAAGGTGATACTGCCTAGATACCCTCTGGACCAACCAGTCAAACAACTTTTAAGAAGCCAAAATATTCCTTACTACCTGACATTCAATAAGATGTAAAGCAAGATGATGCTTTAAACAAAATGATTCAAAACCTTACACATGACCTAATGGTCATCAAATTATCTGCAAAATGTTCAAACAGAATTTTTAAAATCTATTAGTTTGCCTTCAATCAAACAGATGAGATTTGTGTATTTCCAGATGAATTACAATTTATTGAAATTTAGAAAGCAGAGGGGCAATTCCACCATCATGGACATTATTTTTACACTCAGACAGTATTTTAAGATCATTTTAAATCATAACTTGTATAATAGGCGCTATTTTGCTAATTTAATATTACCTTATTAATAACTGTTTAGCATAGTACAACAAAAAATAAAATAGATATAATAGTATGCTTGAAGGCTGTTACAATTTTATAATTTAATAGAAACAAGGTGTCACAGATGTTACAGAAAATCAACTAGATGTGAATTAAAAGTTGTGAAAGCTAAAATTTTTATGAATCAAGAAATTCACTGATTAAGTACATTCCCTAATGTTACAGTCACGAAAATGTTCGGACAAAGTTATTGGTTTGGCATACAAATTTACTAACTTTTGAACGAAATGCAAGCTTGATTTATTTATTTAGTTCTCTAAATAACAATCAAGTTTATAATTTGTTCAAAAGTTAGTTAATTTGTATGGCAAACCAAAAACTTTGTCCGAACATTTTTGTGACCATAACATTAGGGAATCTACTTAAGTTTAGGGGTCAATCAGTGAATTGTAGATTAGATCTATTTAATATTCTATGCATAACCATATGTTAAAGGTTGACTGTGGATGTTCTATCTTTTTATATTATTTCCTTTACTTTTACTCACAAGAATCAGGTAAAATGTTTGTCACAGATGTTACATCAAGCATCACTGAATTACATATTCCCAAAAGCAAAACTTAACTGAGTTTTAGAAGTTAGTTGTTTTTTGCATTTTTTCTAAAATAACTTCATCATACTCTTTTTCAGTTCCCCTTCTACTGTTTCATCACTTGTCTTCTGTAATATTACTGCTTTGAGCAGGTTTAATTTATGAGCTTTTGCTATAGGGTGTCAACCTTGTGTTTTTGCTTACAAAGTGAAAATTGCTTATTTTCCTTTTATTTTCAATAACTTACTTTTTACAGCTACTGTTGCCACTGAACAAGATTTTTGATGAATTTTTGGCACTTTTTTGACACTTTTTTGACATTTTTTCAAAGGTGCCGCATACACTTAAGTTGTATTCACTAGTCCGTCTCAATTGCTTGTTGCTTTTTTCCCATGCCTAATTCTAATGCATGCGGCGCCTCTGAAAAAAATAACAAAAAAGTGTCAAAAAAGTGCCAAAAATTTATCAAAAATCTTGTTCGGTGGCAACGGTAGCACGCTTTGCTCTGTAAAATGTCTTGAGGACTCTGTGAAGACCATCATCTCATATTCTTTCCTTTCAAAGTTCCTCCAATTTTTAATAGAACTTTTCTTTTGCAATTTTAATTTTTTAACAAAATATTTTTTGCCCAGTCTAGAAACTTTATTGATCTTAAAACTGTGTTTTTAATCAAAAGAAGATGGTTTGATGGCCAGTCGTCAAATTTTAAGCTAAAAAAAAAGATTTCATAAAAACTCCCACAGCACTTAAATATACACCTTAATTATATTAATAAATAATCATAATTAATAATGAATGTCCTCATCATTGTTATGTTACTTGATATTTTATTTTAATGCATATATGAAACATACCAAAATTTCTCTTCACAACTCTGTTGTTCAGAGCTTGTGAGGGTCTAAAATTGTTGACCAGATGATAAGCAGTGTGATTTTGTTGACGTGAATCCCTATAGACACTGCGGAATATATTTAGCTGACGCTCAGAGATGGCAGCCGTCTGATGAAATAAAATCCATTCAACACTTTCATTGCACTGTGGTGTTGTGAATGAGCCAGAATAACGATAGAACCGTGTCGTATCTTTAGGAAGTAGAGATTTCACAGAGAACGACGGAACTAGAACGCTATCACCTTTGTAAGAGCAGTTTTGAAGCTTCTCAATGATTCCATCCAATGCGTGGTTGTCTTCAACTTGTAGCGTCCACAAAACAGCCAAAACTACGGCTGAGTACTTGGGAGGACTATTCACATCATAATGAACTAAGTCCATCTCCATTGGGGATTTCTTTCCATTAATCTGGTGTTCAGATCCTTGTGAATTCTTTGATCCCAGGTGAAAATGAAACTCTCTCAGACGAAAACGCGAAGCAATGCCAGCACCTGTTATATCATGCAACTTGTTTGTTAAAACACTTCCGTGAATAGCTTTACCGTTATTTGAAAGATTCAAAGCCGTGTTGTTTAGGTACAGAATCTTCAAGTCATTCATTCCATCAAACGTTACTCGCTTGGATTCAATATTTATGGGAGACTGTTTTTTGCCTCCACATTGAGGGTAGTTTTTAGGCCATGTATCTGGCCCATTTGGGTCACTGTAAGACCATCCATCTTCACTTGCCTGTATTACAGAAAAGGTAACGAGGCATGTCAGTGATAGCAAGGTATACCTTATCCAACTCATAATGAGACATTAATCGTTAATTGCCAGTGACAGCCATTTTCTTTCTCATAAAGCACTTGCACAGATTCACATTCACAGCCTTCTACCACGCTATCCATCCGGTAGTCTAGTAACTAATTTAGAAAGGGTACACAGGAAGCCCAAGTATAGACATTGTGATATTTGGGAGGTTAATTAATGCAACAGACCTCATTGGCTAATGCACGTATCGGCGGCTTCCCGGTGGGCTAACCCCGGGCTAACCAGGGAGATATGTGGGGCATTAGAGGGGGTTTGGACGCTAACATTGGCCCTGGGGTCGGGAAGATGCTTGACTTCGTTTTTGGTAGAAAAACGAGGTGGGCGATATACCTCAACTAGTGATGGGAGATTGTAGGTCACTGAAGACTCTAACCAGGGGACTTTAAAAACAAATATTTCCCCACCCCTCAGGGAAAATCATGAAGATTGTTTCTAGTATTTTACAATCTCCCTGGTTAGCCTGGGGTTAGCCCCCTCTGGGAAGCCACTGATAGGTTATACATAACACAAATTATGTTAACATTCTCTCTCATTTAAATTCCTTTCGGAATTCAATGCTTTGTTTGAGTTCTTATCAGTAAGTTTATTGGGCTAGATTATAGAATGCAGGGCCCAATCTGGAGACATTCTGAGTTAGTGGCTCGGTAGTCAAATATAATTATGCAAAGTACCGACAGTGCCAGTTAGCTCCAGTTCCTCGTTTACCATTTATGCTCGACAGTATGAGTGAAATATAGAGCCAGTGGCTTGGTGGCTTGGTAGTCAAATATAATTTCAAAGTCTCACTGCCAAGCCGGTGAGCCACCAAGCCACTGCAATTAAGAACTTGGAAGATTTAATGAATTCAATAACTTGTTCTTTCAAAGACTCAAGTTTTTTTCTCAGTCTCACTGCCGAGCTGGTGGGCCACCGACCTATTGCCGAGTCAATCCCAAAGAATATATTATGCTAACCTTGGGCTAACCAGGGAAATGCGTGGGGAATTAGAGGGGGTTTGGATGCTAACATTGCCCCTGGGGTCGGGAAAATGCTTGCATGATGACTTCATTTTTGGTAAAAAAATGAGGTGGGGTATATATCTCAAAATGATGTGAGATCGTAGGTCATGGAAGACTTTAACCAGGGGACATTGAAAACAAAGATTTCCCCATCCCTCAGGGAGCATTCATTTTTTAGAAGGGGGGGGTGGGCCGGAGGAATCCCTTTGGGTGTTGAATAAAAAATTTGTAACCCTCCCCAAAAAGTAGAGTAAAAAA
>JANTNT010229709.1:0-14794 GCA_024752375.1 Entacmaea quadricolor
AGAGTGGACTCTCGAAACATGTTCGATTCGTTAACGTTAAAATATGACCTATCTTAAAAGCGTCGTTTATTGCTTTAAAAATAATAATAATAAATAATAATAATAATGTCTTTATTAGTCTTATAAAAAACATACAAGAAATACAAGATATTTAAATAAAGGAACTATTAAGTATAATAATTAACTTTAAAATTTACTTATCTACTTAACTAAATTATGTTTAAAATATAGTCTATTTATAAAACTGTTCTTAATAAAGCGTTCCGTATTTAATTTTAGCATATGACTTGAAGGATTTCTTAAATTATACACAACTTGATAATTCGATAACTTTTCTCTGTGGGTTGTTTAATATGATTATTTTCGTTACTCGGGCTATTCGACCCGCATTGTCTCGTAAATTTTGGTAAATGTTTGGGAAATGGGTACTCAGGAGACGAAATCAGAAGAATCATAAACAACAAAGACAAAGAAAGACAACGAACAACATCCAAAAAGACTACAACTGAAGTAAGAGAAACACACACGATACCATACATCAAAGGCCTTTCTCAACAATTCAAGCGAATAGCATCAATATACAACTTTGGAATAGCTATGAAAACCAGGACACGTTACCCATTAGGAGACAAAAGGACCAACGTGGTATACAAGATTCCCTGTGGATTTGGAGAATACGAATACATCGGGGAAACGGGGAGAAAATGGGAGACCAGGAAAATAGAACATGAGAGTAAAGTGAGATTGACTGAGCAAGACATCGCCGAGAATAACATCGAATCCGCTGAGAGAAGAATGAATACCGGCGACGGAGGATTGGCTAAACACAACCAAAAATGCCCACATACCATCCAATGGGAAAACAGCCGGATAGTCAAACAAGAATTCCACAATGACAAGCGAAAATTTCTAGAATCCCTTGAGAGTTTAAAAGCACAGAACAACAACAACAAAATTTTGAATATTCATGCTGACATAAAATTCTGGGCGCCACTCATTAAGAACAAACAACGTGGAAACGTACCTGAAGAAGTCGACCAAAATGGCGACGAAACGTTGTACAAAATTTACGAGACAATGCGGGTTGAATAGCCCAAGTAACTAAAAGAATCATAGAATCATTAATTTTCTAAATCTGTTGGTTTTACTTCATTCAGACGGATGAATTTCGTGTATTTGCAGATGACTTACAATTTTGTTGAAATTTAAAAAGCGTAGAGAGGCTTTCCCGATCTTAAAATTGTGATTTTGATCAAAATAAATTGACGATTTGACTGCTAAAAAATGAGTAAATTTTGAGGACGATTCTTTAAATACTTAATGAATGCTATACTTTAACAGATGTAATCAAAGACTTTGAAGCTGAAACAAAAAAAAAATCTGCTTATGCAATGTTTACATTCTTTGACCCTTTTCAGATCACTTGACCATTCCCCTGAGTGATGTTTCTTTTGTTTGTAATTTCCGCATGAAAAACCTCTTTGATACGAAAAGAACTCAAACAAAGCATTGAATTCTCAAAAGAAATGAAATGGAAGAAAGAATGTAAACATTGCGTTAGCCGATTAGGTCTATGACAACTGGCTATTGTTACTTTTTGGTCTGCGATTGAATAAACTGAACTTTTCCTATTCTATAATCATAAAGTCCAACATATATACCCTTATAATAGCCAGTCAACTGCAGGAAAGCTATCAAAATACAAAGAGGGAGCCCACCTGCAGCATGTTCCTAGCCAAGACAAACAACATTTTGGGATGCCAGCGATTACGTGTGGCATGGAACCCCTCAAGGGAACTTGTTTGTGCGATGGAGAGAGCTTTCTTATGCCATTTCTAATGCGGGTTTGTGTAGGTACTTTTTCCAGTTTTTCATAAGCATTAGAACCTGAAAGACACTGACACACATGCACATGCAACAAATTGTAAAGCTGTGAAACTAATTACATATTTTAATTTGGTAATCTTGAAAATCATTACCAATTTTAATCCACTTTCTTCTTTTAAGCTTGTTGAGTTTAATTTGGATACATTTTGTCAGGACGACTGGTGTAATGGTTTGCCACATGCCTCATAAACGAATCCCATTTTGCAAGTAGAAGACTTCCAAAGCCTTGTTTTGTTGTGGTTGCACACCAATAAACATGATTTATTAATTCCTTTTAACCCTTTTTTCAGGATTTCCTAACCTTTTACTTTACTTTAGATCTTTTTTATTGATGCTTTTTGCAATGTGCCAAATATCCTAGAAATGGGCCACTCCTGTACGAGATTCTCTTATCCATTTTGCTATTATTTATGGCGGTCTGATACAAAGACAGCTATCTTTAGTCCTGCACTAACTAGTAGTCAAATGAGAGCTTTGCTCTTGCTAGCTGCATGGCATTACTGCTTCCTGTCTGGTTTGCCTGTACAACAATTAAACTAGCTATTAATTTTAATTCAGTTGTGGTTAAAAGAGTTAAATACTACAGTATAACAACAGGAGATGGAAACATTTAGTAACTAGTCTATAACCCTGAGTTATCTATTTGATCTACAACAGGACTGTCAATACTCTTAAAGTTTATATTTATTTACAAAATAAATATAAAAATGCTTCATCTGTTATAGCTCAAAATGCACAACTTTCATAACATCACAGGAAAACATGGTGTATGCACCTTATTTAGCACTATGACTAACAGTGTCAAATGATTCATTAAAGATTTTCAGCTGATTCATTAAATATTTTCTGTGTCTTTCCCAATAGGATAAAATAACAGGGAACAGAAAATCCTTCTGGTGAATAAAGTATTTTCTAATATTGTAAACGGATAGCTCCATATGCTTGAAGATCAGATAGACTTTGCTTACTGATGCCCCTGCCATAAGTATAGCAAAGCTTAACATCAGGTTGCCTGCATGATATCTCCCTAGAACATATGGTTGACTTCTCCAGGTGAATGGTGGTCCAATACAGTGATCACAATGCTGTTCAACAGTCACCATTGTGCCATTTCTCTTCATCTTAACTTTAGGTTGGCCAGTTTTACAGCAAAAGCAAAACAATGTAAACAGGTTTATGAGCATGGTATAAAATACCACAAACTTTGGTTCCTGTTGTAGCAGATCTTTCTCTTTCACACTAAACATAAAATGAAATGATATCGTTAGTGTAAAATAAATCCTTTTTTTCGTGCTAATCTTTAGGTTTAATCTTTATTTATATCTAATAATGATATATATATATATGATATTGACAAATGTTTGAATGTGCGGTTTTAATTTTTTTTCAGAATAAACGACATTTAATTTGATTTTCTTAAATTGTTTTGACATGGTACATTTATAAAACGTTCAGAGCAATTTTGCAATATCCTGCACTCTTTATATGTAATAGATCAAACACGAGAGAGAGTGTTTCATCAGTGTATCTAAACACCGAGAAGGGGGTTGAAAAAACTCGGCTTCGCCTCGTTTTTTTAACCCCCTTCTCGGTGTTTGGATACACTGATCGCCAAGTTTTTTCAACCCCCTTCTCGGTGTTTAGATACACTGATGAAACATTTTTTCAAGTGTTTGATCGAGCTTCTCAATTTTATTTATAATTTTTTGGAGAAATTCAATGCTAAAGTTGGCTCAATTTATGCAAGTGTTGGATCACTGTATCCAAACCACGTCAAGGTACTGATTTCCCTTTGTTTTGTCCTCATTAATTATTCATGAATTTGAGAAAACTCTGTGTTGTCGAAACTCTATGAGAACAAAGCACAATTCAACAAAAGTCACTGTAGTTGAAATTAGCTAGGTGCAGGTATTCTAAAGTACCAACAGTTCTTCATCCAGTATCCAAACTCTGAGAAGTGGGTAACATTTGTAATACTTTTTTGACTCAATTGTAAGTTTTTTGTTTATTTAATAGGGTTGCACTCTCTTTCTCATGTTCAGAATACATATACAACATGACTTAATAGTACCTTGTTTCAAATCCTTTTTGTCTTCATGATCAAAAGCCTCTGATTCTTGTTCCATTGTGTATGTCTAGTCTTCACTGCCATCATCATCATCATCATTATCATCACTATCACTTTATTCATAGTCATTTCCAGAGGAGTCGTCTGAACACGAATCATTTGAACATAAATTCTGTTCTTGTCTTTAATCTAGATCCTTCTCACTTTCAGAGGTAGCATCAGAACTCTAGGAAATATAGAATATATTTGACAAATTATTCAAATGTTTTTCTATCAAACTGTTAGTTTTGTACCTTAATATTTTTCATTAAAAAATTTAAAATATGGAAAGAAACGAGTTTATTAAATATTGATTAAGCAACAGAACAAACACAAAAAACCCTGTAAAATTATATTCACAAGACCATTCAAATTCCGTACAAAATCATTAGCTTACCTGATACTGCCCTACAAGTTTATTGCATTTCTCTTTCTGATAGCCAATTTTCTACTGTGCTTGTCTTGATTTTCAAACTAGCACATTTTTCACAACGCAACAACAGGTGAAAAGACACCACTTTTGCTGTAGACATCTTTTCAGTTTGGGCATCGTTGACCATTGAGCTAGTGGGAGCAGGATCACATGGATATGTAATAGCTTCAGATGTCAGATCGTCTTTTTCAATCATTTTGGTACTGGTAACAACTTTGTGTAGGAGCCAGGACACCTCTTATAATCTGTATTTTTAAATAATGTATCGTTTTTTATTTTTTATTTTTTATTTTTTTATTTTTTATTTTTTAGGGGTTGTTCTTTAAAATACAATTTTTAATTAAACTTACAGTAAAAACTTAAGCTTTAAGTGTTTAAGCTAAAAAAAAATTGGTCCACTGTCTGTTTAAAATTTCTGAACTTGGAAATATGTGCATAGATATTCCTGGTGATCTGCTATTATTTGTACTGCTGACCTTTCCAGGGCCACCAACAACGCAATATTTCCCGCATATTCTTATCTTTTTGGCGTTCGCCATATTGTTTTAGCGTGTACAACTAATGACGTCATAGACCCCCCACGGATCTAAATTTGGCCGAGCGATAAATGTCGCCTTAACAATCACTTTTTACACGACTTCAAACCTCTCAAAAATTCCAATTTTTTTTCAAACACGGTAATATTGTTTGAATTATCTAAATATTAAATAACTTTTATTAGCATAAACTTTTCGTTTCATCTACACTTAAAAAGAATTAAATTTAGAGTAAAACTGGTGTAAATAAAGATAAAAAATAGAGGTTGATGGCAACTGTAGGGATCGCAGGGCATTATTTTCTCTGTGGGAAAGCTGAAATACCGTCAATTTGGGTACGCATAGATATATATTAGAAATGGTACAGTTATTTAATTTTAATTTTAATTTAATACATTTTCACGGCATACATGTAACAAAAAAAGAAAAATAAACATCAATATTTAAAAGATATATAAAAAAGAAAAGCACTACGGAAATACAATAATGGAAAAAATAACAAATGCAGTGGGGAAGGACTGGAAGGGAACATGTGAACCATACGAGCCAGTCCACCTAAATTTACATACACATATAACACCCAAAACAATGACAGAAAACAATTGAAAATCCAAAAAGTATAAACTAGACTGATGAATATCTAGATACTAGAAATTATGGTGCCCACTAACTTTAGGATTGTCAGGATCAAAACTTCTGTTCCTATAAAAGTCTCTACATTGTTTTTAAAGCATGTTATACTGAAATTTCCAGTTCTTATTTCATTTGGTAAATTGTTCCAAAGATTCTATTGAAGTAGGTTCCCTTAAAAAGTTCAGTCCTTACACTATTCAAATGCGTTCAATGTATCTACATAGAAAGAATAAAAAGAAAATAATTTTAAGATGTGGGGTTCGATTCCCGCCAAGGGCTTAAGATCCAAAATAAATGTTTTGTTTAACTAAGAACTGTACAATAACCTCTTCTTGTTCTTTTTACAAGTTTCCGGGTAAAACATGATCAAATACCGTCTTTCAAACTGTTATTATTTCGATAATATTGAATGTTTTGAAATCAGAAATGGACCTCAAAATAAATACCACAGATGCATTGCGCGCGTTTTCTCGATCACCTAGTATTTGAATACAGGCTTATTATTTAAAAAAAAAAATTTTTTTTTGAAGGTGGGCGCTCCACGGTCCCTGATTTTACTAGTTATATTGAGCTACTTGTTAAAATGTTTAAAATTTTGTGTGTTGGGTGAAAGTCTCATTGCTTACTAGTTTAGGCGTATTTTGCAGAGAATTGTCATTTGTATTTCCTCTGTGGTTTTTGTTAAGCGTTGGGTAACGCGACTGCATTTTAACGTGGCAACTCAAATCACACGAGTATCTTTCATTCTACGTTATTTGTATTTGCTATTCTTGGTTTTCATCCATTCCTTAGGAAATAAAATAACAACAGCATGGCAGCCATGTTGGTGTACATAACAATAGAAGCTAATGAGAAATCTTTTGTTAGCTGTACACCAACATTGCGGCTGTGACGTCACGTGAAAACCAAGAATTTGTTTAAGACTTGCTCACACGCAGGATTTTTTGCATGCTAAATATGTCTAATTTGATCTTTAGTTTCCAAAATATTCTGCTCATAAATAAATAACTTTAAGAAAGCTTGAAAGTTAAAAACTTTCATATTCAATATTTTTCCCCAGAATTTAGATGTCCATCAAGAACAAAGACCTAAAGAGCCAACAGAAAATATTGACGTTAGTAAAAATAGTATTTTTTATTTCAATATACATATTGTTTGGGCTGCAATAATGATTGGTCTTTCACCGCTATGGATCACTGGTTTGATTACGCAGAAATCATATGTGAGTTAAGTATGAAACGCTATTGGTATCAAAAATGTAGTTCTGTCTAGATGATAAAATGTTCCGGCTGAATAGAGTGTTTCACTGATTTTATGGTTTGCCGTTTTTATGCAACAGGTTTAAACATTTACAATTACGTGTAAAACCTATTCGACTAGAGAGGATTTACGCTTTGCTTAGATGCGTGCCGTAATATCAAAACAAATGTTTTTTATCAAGTCTATCTGTTGAAGTGCCATAAAGTTTAACGTTCATTTCGCTATTAAAAAGTCAAAAATTGTAGGATGTTTTGCCCACGAAACTGTTAACTAACGGTCCCATGAGAAAGAGGCTATAATTAACTCGAACTGGTTTCTGGGTCGGAAGAAACATGGCGGAGCAAACGATTAGTAGCAATAGTTTGAGATGTTCCACTTCCACTTCTTCCTCTTCAACTTCAACACCTGGAATGGTAGAGTAATTAATTCAGCATTATAGTAGAAACGTCAATCAAATATGCATTCTTGAAACCATCTAGACGAGGATGTCCTCCATTGTCTGATATTTACAATAAGTTTATTGAGATGCGTTAGCTTATCAAACTGTTCTGGTGATGAAATGTGATAATTTCCATTAAATCATATGTGCATGTATTTGTGTGTGAAAAGAATAAACAAAAGTTATAACATTAAGATCATTTCCAACGACACCAATCGATGGAAATCGATTACTGAAAATCAATTGATATGAGTCGATAATCATCATTTTATTTTCATCGATTGTGAATGTACAAACGCATCTAAATGAAGTTATTCTAAATATCAGACCATCGAGGACATCCTCGTCTGGATGGTTTTCAAGAATTCTGCATATTTGATTGACGTTTCTGCTATAATGCTGAATTAATCCCTCTTCCATTCCAGGTTTTGAAATTGAAGAGGAAGAAGTAGAAGTGGGACAACTCAAACTATTGGTACTAGTCGTTTGCTTCGCCATGTTTCTTCCGACCCAGAAACTAGTTCGAGTTAATTATAGCCTCTCTCTCATTGGACCGTTAGTTACCTACAAATTTTGACCCTTTAAAAGCGAAACGAACGTTAAACGTTATGGCATTTCAACAGAGAGACTTGATATAAAAATATTTATTTTATGATATTACGGCAAATATCTAGGCAAAGCGTAAATCCTCTCTAGTCGCATCGGTTTTCCACGTAAATGTAATCGTGATGTCGAACTGTTGCATAAAAACGGCAAACCATAACATCGAAAAGCAGTGACACACACTATTCAGCCGGAACATTTTATCATCTAGACAAAACGTCATTTTTGATACGAATACCGCTGCATACTGAATTGAGTTGGTTTGATATGCTGTTCTCTCCTTTAGCGAAAGAGTTTTTCTATGTAGGATTTTCCTCCATTCGTAAAAATCAACGTGTTTTGAGCGTTCTTTAGCAAGAGTGCATGTGTGTTACATAAAATCATGCGCCCACTGGCTGTTAGTTATATCTGAAACTGCTATAATAATTTAAATAAAAATAAAAAGCAATAATGAACCAAAGTGGTTAATTTTTTTAGAGCTCAAGCAATTAATTTTCGGGTATATATAGGTAAATAAAGGTTATTGTTTATTGTTAATTCCCAATGCATATTTCCCAATAAATACAACCGGAGAATTTTGGAATCTGTTAAACAAACAATGTAATGGTCTACGTTTCGTCCAACCATCTAATCATCCTACGAATCATCAACCCAACCAGTTATCCAACCCCCCAACCAATTACTCCTCCAGGTAAACCAACCGAACCAACTTACCTTCCAACCTTGCCACCTACAGACCGACCCAACCAGCCAACTCACAACCCATGCACTCATCGAACCAACCAACCAACTCACCCACCCACCAATCGCAAGTCCAGTTTAAAAAAGCTGACTCTTTCTATTTGTTGTGCAGACTTTTCCTCCTGTTGGATTCTCTTTTAAAGGACATAGAATCGTACAGCCAGAAAACCATTAATAATACAAGAGAAGACTAGACAAGAAGTTTATTAAGTAGATATTTAATCTTTCCACAGTACTATAGGTAAATCATATTGATACAGAAAAAAATATTAAGGAAATCACCACAAGGAGCTTAGAAAAAATCTGAGCTCCAGGAAGAATTTGAACCCTCGACCATCCGGTTTCTAGTAAGATGCTCTGTACACTCAACTACAGGAGACTGTGTGGAGAGCAACCTTTAACAGTTAACCTCAATTAAATTTTTCAAATGTTTGTTAATGTTTATACTAAATTAGTAAGCAAGTATTATCATTAGATAAGGTAGATTATTGCAGAAAAAACTACGTCAGGTATGGCCAGTAACACGATATCTGAAGTCAACATTTCTAGTTTCTCTTGAGTGAGGGTTTGATCATTTCGAAATCTTAACGGAATCTCCGAAACTTCGTCTAAATTTTCTTCAAAGTACTTCATTAATTATAAAACAGAATTGACGAAAATATTTGTCAGGTTAGCAGCAGGGAGTATTTTGGCGGGAGCTTGTTTCAAGGGAAATTTCTGGCCATGAGTTTAGGGACCAGAAAACGTATAGAACCCCTAGTTGAAGGCAAAAAGAGCAGCTTCATCTCCATGTGTGCAGGGTTGTGCAGCAAATCTAATATAGGAGCCCCTTGTTTGAAGACAAAAAAAAAGGTGCTGAAAATTTGTACATCACATATTGCTAGGGATTTTTTTTGAGGTATCTTATTTAAGGCAGGTTTCTGTGTAGAAAAGTTTGCGCAGAAGCCAGCTTCAATTTGTTGCGCTCCCAAACTCGCCATCCTGATTTTTTGCAACCCTTTTAGCCTGTTTCTAGGGAAATTTTCCGGTGCTCGAATAAAACATAATATGTGTAGCGTTGCACGGCAAATCCAATACATAAGCCCGTTTAACCCCTTGTTTCTGGTCCATTTTTTATTGCTGAATTTGTTGTGAACGTTTTTCTAGGGAGCTTTTTGTGGTTTCCTATTTCCCGGCTTTTGACATATCCTGCTTCTAGGGAAGAAATTCTGCTACATTGAAAACCAAATGCTTCCTGGAGATATCCAAGCTTTCCATGCCATGATACATTCCTTCGTTTGCATCCAAGAGAAATTGTATTGTTTTCTTTCTGCCTGCAAACCAAGCAAGAATTCCAATAGCTGCTACAAGAATCAACATCTCTATACGACATTTTTTTCCCCTGTTTTTTTTTTTTTTTTTTTTTTTGCGGAACAGTAGATCTTTTGTTTCCAAAGAGATCCAAATAGCAGCCGGGATCTGTGTAGTCCTGCAAACGCCTTCGGCTCTTTTTCCATTTTGCTATCTTCTTTCTCCTCTTTGGGGTCTTCTTGTAGCTCTTGCAGGAGTTTTTGCTCTTCTTCCTCATCCTCTAGTTTTTGAATTCTTTCTCAATTTTCATTCATGTCTTCCAAAAGTCTTATTCCCAACAAAAGCATCTCTTGCATTTGCGGAGTTGGATTATCTTCTTTTGACAGATTTTCTTTTTGGGGTTCTTTGTAGTTCTGCCCAAGAGTTGTTGGGTCATTTTCTTGTTCGCCCAAATATTGTGAACGGGCAACACCAATATCGTATTTTTCTCTAATCTTGTATGTGGGAATCTTGCCTTCCAAATTTTCTATTTCTCATGACGAGCTTAATCTTAGATAGGATTTTGATACCCCGCTGGTTTGGTCCGCAAAGTGGACCAGTTTAACAACAGAAGATGTAAGATGAAACCCGGAGTGTGGTTCCACTGGAATGCAGTACTTTAGAAAAGGCGTTATAAGTAGCAACACCTTCGAAGTTTATTATGTCAGTGTTTTACCATTAGAACCCGACAACAGATCCAAAATAAATGCGAAAAAAGTAAATGACAGTAGCCGATCATTCGCAAATTTTAGGTACCCAAGAAGTCAACAGAAATAAACAGGCAATTTGATCAACAGACAGATGAAGGAAAATCTCTATTTCAGAAAAGACCACAAAGTCCAATACTAGCTTTAATCCATTTGTCACTTTTTAGGCTTCCAGCAGCAAAATCTTAAACACTGTTAAGCTCCTCATGATTATCTCTTTTTTAGACAGTTTTCGTCGAACCATAGTATATTCTATATGAAACAAAATATTCTGGGTTCAAACTCGATTTAGAATGTGAATCAATGCGCTTTAAAATAATACAGACAAGTCCAGACACATTTTGACGCCTTCCGACACCGTCCAGAGTTGATTACATCGATTTAGAATGATTTACCCTTGCACGACTTAGTAGTTACTTAGATAGGTTCCTCTGCAAGTACTTAGATAAAGTCCTAAATAAGTACTTAGATAACTTATTGTTTAACTTAGCATACAACACCTTTTCTCTGGTTTCCAAAGAAGCAGAATTTCTTCTCTAGAAACGGGTAGTGGGCAAACTTTGCAACACACTTTTTTTTGGTCTCTCAGGCCACAGACAAACCAGGCCACAGACAAACCAGGCCACAGACAGACTTCTCTAGAGATTTACGCCCAGCAGGTGTTGGCAAAACGACAGATCCCCGCTCCCACAGAAAGTGCAGTGCAGTGCGTGCAGTCAAAAAGAGGAAGCCTACCTAGAAACAGGCTGCAGACAAGCTTTCCAATACTATTTCTTTCAAGTTTTAGTGCCCCCACAAAAGCCAAAAAAATGGCAAATTGCTTTTCTGGCAAATTTCCCTAGAAGTAGGTGGTAGACAGCCTTGCACAGAATTGTTCCCGGAGGTGTTGGCAACAGATCTCTGTCCACATAGAAACAGACCGTTGTTATGCTTGCAAATTCCCAGGAGGTGTCGGCAAACGAATAGTTAATTTTAGAAACCTTGCAAAATCCAACTTGCCACGAGATGCAAAGTGCTGGAAAAAAGGAAAACTACCTAGAAATAGGATACCACAAAAAGCTCCCTAGAAATACGGTGGTGTGTTAACGTTTACAACAAATTCTGCAACAAAAAATTGACCAGAAACAAGGGGTTAAACGGGCTTATGTATTGGATTTGCCGTGCAACACTCCACTTATGGAGAAAAAGGTATACCGAAAAATATTATGTTTTATTCGAGCACCGGCAAATTCCCCTAGAAACAGGCTAAAAGGGTTACAAAAATTGCAAAAATTCATGATGGCGAGTTTGGGGGCGCACCTTAAATAAGGTACCTCAAAAAGCTCCCAAAATATGAATACAAATTTTCAGCACCTTTTTTTTTTTTTTTTTTTTTTGTCCTTAAACAAGAGGCTAAAGGGGCTCCTATATTTGCAGCACAACCACACATGGAGAAGAAGCTGCTTTTTTGCCTTCAACTAGGGGTTCTATGCGTTCTCTGGTTTCTAATATCATGGCCGTAAATCAACCTTGAAACAAGCTCCCGCGCAAATACTCCCTGCGGCTGAGGTTAGCCTATTTACCCCGCCATCATTATCTTGAATAAACGAAGATTATACTTTGTGGAAATCCGACTTTACATTCAAGGTTTTGTGTATTTGTCTGAATTTTCAAGACTGGAGTCATGACTGGAATATTTGATTCAAAGTGTTCGAGTAACTGGTCAAGCGTGACGTATTTTAGCTGTAAGTTTATTAAAGTTGCGACTTACGGAGTTAGTACTTTTGTAAACAGATTAAGATTTAGATATAATTATATTAGCATCTGATATAATATAAGTTTTGTATTTTTTGAACAAAAAAAGATTATTATTAGGATTTCACATTATTCTCGAGACATCAATATTTTAGTTTTGTAAAACGTTTATTTGGTGGAACTTGATAAATCAAATGAAATCAATAATAGTTTTTCTGATTATAACAAATGACATTTTGTATAAAAGATCTTAAAATGAGATTTTGTTTTAAAACAAGTGTAAACACTATAATGTTTTTAGTTTGGAATAGGATAATGGAATATAAATGTTCATTGTAGGAAAATAATGCAAATTAATATTAAATATATATCAAATAAAATGGTATCTTGTTGTTTAAAAGGTAGATTAAGAAAAATATAACGCACACTTTAAGAGTTTGTATGCGTAATAAACCCCTTGGGATTTTTAATTACGGCGAACAGTAATTTCAAGTCGAGACTTTGTGTGAAGTTTTCATATACTTACTGGATTTAACACACGAATCCTCGACTTGTCATTATTAGTTTGTTTGCGGAAATTGGAGCATATCTCGGAACTTGCCTTGTAAAGGGCGGTAGCGGTTAATTATTTTTCATCCAGCCTTGTATTTTCGCAACATTTCCATAAGATATTTATCCCTGCTTGCCTGCCCATTGATCACGAAAAGCGTTTTCGAATCCTTAAACAATGTATGTGTCTAAATCTCCAGAATTAGCCCAAGCTCCTTATGTGGAGGGAGACAAATCATTGAATAACTGTGACTGTTATCAACTTACCTTACATTGAAAACTGTTGTACAGTGCACACTTTTGAAGCTAGCATTGATACAGTAAACCAAATTAAAATTTCATAACATTTGTTTATTTGTTTCAAACAATTTGATCGAATTGAAATCGTGAAATGACTATATTTTCCGCCATTTTAAAAACAGCCTCGATCTGAAGCCTAAGCTTTGATATAACGCTGACCAAACACTCAATGGGCCTATTATTTTTATATTTTTTTTTCGAGAGATGTAATTCTAAAATCTTCTAAAGAATTTGGGAAACTGTTGCATTAAATTATTTTTATTTGTATGTTTGAACTGTATAAACTTCAAAAACTTCAACCAAAAACTACAAAAAGTATAAACATTATTAGTATATTTAAAGTTTTATATAAACACATATATAAACGTTTGAACAACATTACGCACTAGGTTACCCGATACGCCATGTTGTTTTCTCTAATGAGCGTGCGTAGTTAAATAACTGACCATAAATGTTTGCAGGCGCAAAATGTCCCTCATTTCTGGTAATGGTACCCATGTGTGACATCACGAATTTTCGATTTGTGCATTCAAGGCCTATCCATACGTCGAACTTTAAATGTGCTGAATGAAATCAGGTAAAAGAAGGCCACCTCGCTAATTGTCTATTAGCCTTTTCCCAATCGAGAAGGGGAATGGTACCGAGTTCGAAAATTAATTCAATTAAAGTTATCGAGAAAATGACTCTCGTTGGAAAGAGCAGATCAAAATTAATACATTTACAAATTTTCAGGTTTTTTTGTCACATATTTGCAATGCTGTGATTTGCAATGTCGAATGTAATGCCGTTTCAAATGTTGAAATATAATAGATAAATGTATGGCGCACCCAAACGTCCCTCCAAAATCATACATTCTCTGTGTTTTAGACAATTTTATATTGCATCACTATTTTGTATCTAGTTGTCAAAACTTAATCACTTTTAACAAACTTACTACTTTTGATGTGCTCTTTTTGTGAAATGTTATTTTAAAATTAAATTTGAAAAACTTGGCTTCAGTCCGTTGCTCGATTGGGAAAAGAGGCCAATTGTAATTGCATTCGGCACAAGTGAAATGAGTCGTTTGAACTAGGCCTTAGTTCTGAAACCTAAATTTTTGAGAGGTGGGCAGCATTGTCTACGTATGTGTGAAATTTCAGGTCACTGCGAGATTTAGATGTGGAGATATCGGGCGATTAAGTTCAAAATACCGCCATACATGTTTTTTAATGGGGTGAATTACAGGAAAATGCATGTCTATAGTAACATTTTGAAAAAAGAAAAGAAAAGAGTCATTCTTGAATTTAGTCGCTAATAAAGTACGTCACGCGCGTCATCTTAAAAGGCAATCAGGCTTTTTCATCAAAACGAGGGGGCTGTAAATGAGCTTGTAAAGACAAAAAATTGTTACTTTTTGTAACAAAAAAAAAAAAAACAAAAAAAAAAAAACGATAAATATGAGGGAAAAGGAAAAAAGAATAAGTAGGAAGAAGAAAATAAAAAAAAAAAAAAAAAAAAAAAAAAAAAAAAAAAAAAAAAAAAAAAAGGGAGGGAAGA
>JANTNT010229820.1:0-14790 GCA_024752375.1 Entacmaea quadricolor
AGTTCATGGGTTTTGCTAATAGAAAAAGCCAGATTTGTACATTTTTGGAGCTCGTTTTAGCCAAAAATTATCGCCATTGAAGGAACAAAATATTACATGTAAAATTTTATTATTTTTTCACATAAATCTTCGTTAAATTCGATTTAGTTTCGTAATACGATGTATAATTTAGGTTTTCTGAGAAATTTTGTTCAAAATCTCCATTTATTTTCGCGTTTTGAATGTTTCAAGACCGCATTTGGTTTTCGCCAGTTTTCCGTCAAAATTTTGCAAGTACACGAATCAATCCTCGATATCTTAAAAACTACCTCGGGACACCCCTTTTTTCTTTTCAGATTTCAAGTCAGCATTAAATTTTGATTCAAAAAAGTATAATTAAAAAAAATTCATGGATTTCTTCAATAGTAGGCAGTCACCTTAATGAGTGATCATATTTATATTTTATAATAATAAAGTTATTTCTCAGGTTTGCGTGCCCATCTTGATTTAACGTGTCGAAAAATATCGAAAAACAGAAATATTGAAGACTGAAATATTTATATAAGTACAAATAAACATCATCATCATCATCATCATCAGGACTTATTATCACTTCTAAATCGATATATTTGTGTTTCTTTGCTTTAGTAATACAGATTGGGAAATTCGAAGTTTTTGCAAATTTTTCTTTAAATCTAAAAGATGTTTTTTAAGAATATTTTCGTGGCTTTGTGACTTTGGATCGGCAAGGGAAGCAAATGATAGTTTATGTTCAATCTTGTTTTTTCTCTTTCTACGCCTAACACCTTGATAAAGCTGTAGATTCTTTAGATATGTATTTCGAACGATACGTTTTTAAATAAACTATTGATTGATTGGTTGATTGATCGATCGATCGATCGATCGATCGATCGATCAATGGATCGATCGAGGGTGAAATGAAGATTTTAAGGGGGGCCTTAAATTTATAAAAAATAAAGAGGGAGGTTATTTTGGTGATGGTTAATTGACATTTTCATTACCATGCTGGTGAATTTCACACTACACAGATTGGGGGGAGGGGGGAGCAAAATTTGGCAAGTTCAGAAATGAGGGGCTCCCATATTCGAAAATTGAAAATCCTTTTACATCAGTACCTTCTGTGTCTTTCTTTAGCATTGTGACGATCAGATGGTTTAGCTTTAGGATCAAAAGCCATTCCCTCAATCTTTTCATCCAGGTTCATAAAGTAAGGGCAAGCCTGTAAGACTGACAATGGATTTTTGTCAGCCAAGTCTTCCTCATTGACTGTAGTTGTTGAACTGTTAGACATCTCAGCTGTCTTCTCGGTAACGTACATCTGTCTAGCTTCTATTTTGGTCCTTTTGGATGGTCTTTCTTCACTAAACGTGATTCAGTAATATTAACAATATTTAACCAATGATTTGTTTGAAAAATGAAATTTGTGAAAAGATATTTTTTACCAACCTTTGTTTTTGAATGTCTGATGTTTTTTTTTCGTCTTTTTTATCTTCTTTTGATTCTGGACAAAGGCATTCCAGGAACTTTTGAAATCCAGGCAATGTAGTGCAACTTTTAGAGTCCTCTTTCTCATCAGGGACCATTATCACAGAGGTGCTTTCAGAAGTAGGTACATCATAGGTGCTGTCAGGGACATTGGTGCTATCAGGCTCCTGTTGTTCTGATACTGTATCAAGTTTTGTCTCAAGGTTTTGTCCTGAACAGGTTGAGAATGAAGGGATAGTTAGAGGATGGCCGGCCATATGAGGAAACACTTGGTTTTGTTTGGGGCTAAAGTCTACTATCCTCGGCATCATGTAGCCTTCTGGTTGTAAGATATTGTAAGAGGAATTTCCAGGCAGTAAATTAGTGTAAGGAATTACCAATGGAGGGACCAAGGTGAATGGCTGTAAAGGAAGTGAAGCCAGAAACTCTCCTGATTGGTTGGTTGAAAAATAGGGCTGCTGCAATTGGCTGGTTCCTGAACTAGGCTGTGATTGGCTGGCTATTACATGGGACTGGTGTGATTGGCTGGATATTACATAAGGTTGATCTGATTGGCTGGAGAATGAAAAGAAACGATCTGATTGGCTATTTATTGTACCAAACTGCTCCTTAGTGTTCTGTTGCACAATTGCAGATCCACTCTCCTGTGGAGGATTATTTTCATGTTGCATGGTTGAAACAACTTCAGCTACTAAAAAAAACAAAATTACAATTTTAATGACAGTAGTAATTAAAGTAGTAGTAGTAGTAGTAAAGTGAGATTAGTGGTTGCCATAGTGATGGTAGTAGTCACAATAGTAATGGTAGTGGAGTCATCAAGTCCTTACCTTTCCTTTCCACACCATAATTTAACAACTGGCACTTTATGGCATCAAGAAGGTTTCTCTGGAATGTTTCCAAGTCCTGGGATTTGATCACCACCTGTTGGATGACCTTGAGGTCCAATAACTCTTTGGTTGAGGCTTAAAACAAATAAATTAAAATCACTATATAATATTTTTATTTGTTTACAAACTATAGTCTTTCATCATGTTTCACTGTGGATCCAAAGGATCAGAGCACTAGTTTGAGTCCTTTGGAGCAAGGGCTGATCCAGGGAGGTGCAAAGTGGGGCTGTACCCCCTCTGCTTCAGCAAAAAAAACAAAAACAAAAACTAAAACAAAAACAAAAACAAAAACAAAAACAAAAACAAAACAAACAAAAAACAAAATGATTAAATATACAACATGTACAATGTAAGTAAACTGATGAGAGAACTTTGCAGTGTCATGTGTCATGTTTATTGAAGTGGAATAGACAACAATTTCAAACATTCTGTAAATGATGTCACAAGCAAAATTCAGTCAAGCTGCCCCCGTATCTGGATCTGCTCTTGGACACCATATATTTGTTTGATGTTCTCTCTCTCTCTCTCTCTCTCTCTCTCTCTCTAGAACAACTACCACCCTTAAATAAGCCAGAGTTTTTATGGTAACTATAAACATAACATATTTTGCTTACCAGTTAAAACATCAACAGAAGAGATAGCAATAATAATGGTGTTACAATTAAGCCCATCGGGAGATCTAATTAATAATGAAAGTAATGTTAATTATAATTAAGGTAATAATATTTTATATTTAAATGATTACAAATAGCTTAAGTACTTGATTTTTTTAATGAGTTCAATGTCATCATCAGGTATTAAGATCAGAGAAAACTTGGCCTGTCTTGTGTGAATGAGAGCTTCGCCAGGACTTCTTACTTCAATGGGAGTAAAACCTTGTCCAAACAAATAGTCACAGACTGGTAAATAAACTGGCTTCTCTTTTGGGCCATTAGTTAACACAACCAAACACAAGGCTGGTTCAAACTGTAAATAAATTCAAAATACAAAATTCCAAATTATAAATTTCAATTAATGGCCACAAGTTTGTTAACTTCTAGCAAATAAAGTGCTAATCTCGTAAAACAAAGGAGTAAGCTGAAATATTGTAAAAGTTAAATTTAAAGCTTACTTACAGATGTTATAGGGAACTCAAAGTTAATACCAAATAAAATTAAGGAAATTTATACACTAGTGACAAAACCAAACTTACCTTTGGTGTGCAGGACATCCTTGAAGGGCTTTGACTCGTTTTCTTGTTTAATCCGTTACACAAAAAGGCTGAAAGCTTAACTACAAAAAGTTAAGCTTAAGTAACTTAAGATCAGTTATAAGCTTAAGTTGTCAAAAAACAAAAGCAGTATTTCGCTTTGAAATGCTTATCTGCTTGCTTGAAAATGTGTTGAATTAAATAAAAATAAGTAGCTTGTTGGAATAAACAGGATTTCGTAGGATGAACAGCCCGATTTAGCATCCGAAATGTCGTTATTTCGGTTTGTTTTTGAACTTCGCCATTTTCTACGTCCGCCATCTTGGAACTATGACTGCTGGGAAAAAATATTACCTAAAAAACACAGGTATTCTTAAGTATGGAGGAGAAATTTTTTTCCCAAAAAGTATAATAAAAAAAAAAAAGAGAGAAATTACTAGAGATATTATTTATCTTCATTATGATCAAAAGCAGTTCATAGAGAAAAATAGCTTTTAAAGATTTAATGTTCTAATAAACAAATAGGGTTTGAAAAAACCGTTGTTCGTTAGCATAATGAGATTATCAAGTCCGGTCGTCTGAATAAAAGGAGCCTCTTTATTTTTCTTTCCGTGAATTTTTTTAAAATAAAACCACGCTAAAAGGTACAGACTTTATTTTAAATAAACACTTTTTGCAGTAAGTCTCCTGATTATTAAAAGGTACAAAAATATGGAAAAAAATAAAATTTAATTATTATTTGTGAGATAATTTGACACCTTTATTAAAAAAAACTGACCTTATAAAGTAAGATTACTGACGTCTAATTAACTGGCTTTTCCACTAGTATGTTACGGCCTTTATATCGTGTAATTTTCAAAGTTTTGTACTTATTAAGGTAAGGTTTATTTAATATGAGCAGGGAGCATAAAGATATTCAATTTTAGAATATGAAATTTTCAGAGCCCCTCATTTCTGAACTTGCCAAATTTTGCGCGGGCCTCCCAATGTGTAATGTAAAAATCCACCAGCAAGGTAATAAAGATTTCAATTAGCCATCCCTCAAAAGGCCTTCTCTATATTCTTCAGAAATTTGAGGGCCCCCCTGAAATCTTCATGCCTGCCCTCTCCTCGTCTTATCAAACGAGCCCTCCCCAATTTATTTATTTAGATTTTTTTCACTTAGCAGTTGTTGGTTTTTCATAGTACAATGCCAGCTGGAACATCTTTGAACCGAGTGCAACTTCTTTTCCACTCGATCAAACTTAAATGATTATTTATTCAAATACTTCTAAATTTTCATCAGCAACTTTATCAACTAACTTTAAGGAAACGAAAGAAAAAAAGCTTCCCTCAGCAAGTGAACACTTTTTTGGTTCAATAAAATGTTTGCCTTGCAGTGTTGTAGTACGTTACAGCGCCTTTCATAATCACACAACCTCGATCATCAAATTTGGGGCCAGTCGAAAACATTCGTCATAGTTAACTATAGTTAACTATGGTTTAGGCTTCGTCAACCAAAATTACGATGATAACTGAATGCGATTCGAGCTACGTCAACCCAATAACAGCACTTGTGATCTTATTCCAAACAAATATTACGAGGAGATCTCTCTGTTGAAGAGTCGTTATGTTAAGAATAATTTTGATGGACGGAAGCCTAAACGCATATTTTAGGCAGGGACTTGTCGCCAAGTGTGCGCCAAACTAGACAGTCATAATGACATCTACACAGTAGTCAGTCTATAGCTTCCATATCTTGACTACAAAAAAGAATTGCAATAAAATTCAACCGTTCTTCAAACGTTTTTCTTTACTCATTCTTTCGGATTACAGTATTTGTTTTTCCTAAAAATTGTGGATACAAAAGCAAAAAGAGACCATTTTTCGATTCTGTACATAAAATTGGTAAAACGCACTGAACATTTGCATGGCGGTCGGCTACTTTTACAAATACATTGGAAAGGTCATGAAAATATTCTAGGTAATTCCTTAATGTGTTATTTAGGCGCCAAACAATCTTTCTTACCAATCGCCACGTCGCTTTGATTACCCTGAGAGCAGAGTTTCATTTAAATAATTATACTCCGCAGGCACTCCGGAAGAGTATAAATGAGACAGGGCTCTGGTCGCAGGGTATACTTTGATGAAAACAGGTGTTAGAGAAGGGACACCCTTTAAAAGCAAACTAAAAAACAGTTAGAAACAGCATAATATGAAGATATAACGGGTAAGCTTAATTACAGGGGAAAAAATATACAACAACAATTGAATGAAAATTTGTAACGCCGCTCAAAAAGGGTACTTTACTTTATTAACGGTGTTAATTTCCTTTTCCTCGTTTATATTTTATTACACGCTGACCAACTCCATACTAGTTTACTCGCTAGTTTCCATTTATATATGAAATAATATATCTTTAGAACAAAGCAATGATGGTTTTGATAATGCCGACTCAGAAACTAGTAAGTTTTAAATTTCTACGTCAAAGCCGGAAAGCTCAACGGACCAAATTTCTTCAGTATTCCTTTTTCTTTCCTGTGAGACATCGGAAAAATTCAAAATACAAAAACGATTTCAGGAAACAAATAAAAATACATGATTATAAAGTTAGCCTTTCACGAGCATTGTATAGTCTGATCTGATAGTAATGAAAACATATACATAAAGGTTATTACACAGAATGTTATGCAGTACGGCTGTTTGTATTACGATTCACTTTTCATCACTTTTTTCGAGTATTTACGTGAGTAAAAAAAGTGATAAAATGAGTGAAAATTCACAGCCTGTGTAATAATGTGTTTATTATACGACAGTGCACGCTTTCACTTCGAAAAGCCCTTATTTGCTCTCGATAAAGGCCACGTCCTGTAATAACGTAATTTATTCACTTGTAGGACGCTACAAGAAGTTGATCATACTTGCTTCGTCCTAATTTCCCCAGCGTTATCTCCCTATTTTGCATAAGGAAGCACTTCATTCAGCATTGGATTTGCCTTGACATTAATGAACTTTTCAAACCCTGGTTGGCTGTCCTCAATACCAGAAGGATCCAAACGCAACTGAGCTTGTTGAAGCATAATTACGTCTGTGAATTAATATTAACAGCTCTAAACATCAAAGGAAAATGTTTGACAATTCTACTTTGCCTCCAGTTGCATCGCTTATGGAGAATGGTACTTCGCCTGATCTCGTTGAAGAGCCGCTACCTAAGAAGGCGGTAAAGGTAATGTTCTATTCTATCCTTTTTCTTGCTTCTTGCATCGGCAATATCCTTATTATCTGGACAATATACAGAGATAATCGACTAAAAAGTTCAACTAATCTCTTGATCGCTAACATGGCAGTTAGTGATCTCTTAGTGCCTTTATTTTCGATGCCAAGAAATGTCGTAAACATCACTTTTCACAACAGAATATGGTTGATAACGGGTGACTTTGGACTTGCGCTCTGTAAACTCGCGCATTTTTTGCAAGACGTTTCTACAGGCGTTTCTGTTTATAGCTGTATTTTCATTGCTGTCGATCGGTATTACGCTGTGGTTTATCCTCTCAAAGGAGGCTTTAGCAGATCAAGACTCAAGTACATTATCCCAGGGATATGGATCTTTGCAGTGCTCATGTTTTCGCCTTACCTTTATTCTTTTACACTTGTGAAAAAAGGAGATTCGCCATTCTGTGTGCAAGAGTGGAGAAACATAATTTATTATCACGCTTTGTTTGCGCTGAACCTTGGTTTTCCACTGCCAGTAATTTCTTTGCTTTACATTGTTATAGCCCTCAAACTTCGGAGAAACGTTCCACCTGGACAGACAGGAAATACTGCCACTAGAGAACGTCAAAACAAGAACGCACTTAAATTGTCCTTTGTTATTGTAAGCCTTTTCTTTCTAAGCAGGTTGCCGATGTCTGTCTTCGTTTTCATGCTGTTAAATGGAGAGCTTAACAACTTATCACAGACATCTTCCAATGATTTAGTGTTCTCAGCAATATTTATTGCAGAATCGAGTTGTGCTTATAACTTCTTCGTCTATTTGTTTTTCACACAAGTATATCGCCAGAATTTTAAAAGCCTCCTTTCAAAGTGCTCCTGTTTTAATCCATGTTTAAAAAGATTTAATACTGCTAATTCTTTCGATCTTGAAAACTCAAGCAAGCCCGGAGAAGTCAACATCATTGCCATTAATAGCCAGTTTTCGTTGGGAGATCCATGACAATGTTTTCTTCATCACTGCATCACTGTTTTCTAACCGTTTCATATGAACATTCAGTTTTCCAGTCGTGCTGAGGAACACGAGAAAAGCGCAAGAAAACAAAGACGTATAAGAAGGAAAGGCGTCCAACTAAGATACTAAATCGATAATTGAAAAGAAAATCAGTCGTAACAAGCAAGATATTATCACAATGGCGAAGCATTCGCTGCATCGGCTTCTCTTGAACTACACCATTGAGTTTTAACAAAATTACTTTTGAATGTATAACAATAAAACTGAATGGGTCTAATTTTCCCCTTCAGTTTTAGTCCGAGACGGTTAGAAAAAATATTTCTAATGTAGGAGATGGAATAACAAGGTCTAATAGCCGCAACTCATTAAGTGGTCCGGTTAAGGAATTCGAAAAAAAAAGTGAATTATGAGGTTTTTAAGCACCGCCACGGCCTTGTCTAGTACGCAGACCATTTCAACCAGTACCAAAAAAGCGGCCGCAGGGCGAGGTGGAGTTCGAGACGCAGCTGTCTTTGTTCAGTCGCCTTTTTTCGATTAATTTCTTGACAATATTTTAAGATGAGAGGCACCAAAAACCTATTTGAATATACAGAACAATTTACCTTGAAAATTCATCTGAACTGAAATCGCTAGAACTATGATTACTTTTCCAAAATTAGACTACTGAAATGTGTGTGAAAATGACCAAGTTATTCGAAAGCTCGGTTTTTTTAAATAAACAAATTTAAGCCAGAAACATCTTAAAATATGAATACATGATAGTAGTTCTACTGGCTGATACCACCAAATCTGTATTCCAAGTCAAACCCTAGTAAATTCAGTTTCATTTTCGTTAGTATGAGTTTTTGAAAAGAATCCAAGGCTCCATTAGCTGATTGTGGCAAATAATCTTTGGTAAAACTGTAGAGACAACAACAGCTGCCAGTTTGGAAGTCCTGTGTAGTTAAGAGTTTTATCATCATTCTCTCTAAATGTCTTTTCACCCAGGCAAACTGTACTTGTCCAACTCTGTTTTCATGGCAGCATTCCGCTTTTGTAGCCGATCTTCACATTTGTCTTGAAGAGACTGGATTTTCCTTGGATTTAAATATGCCTCTGAGTTATCTGGATCTGGAAGTGCTCATTTACTTGTAATCTTTGTAATGTAGTATAGTATTTTCGCTCTTTTGACTTTTCTCTCTTTTTAGTTCAGACTAGAAGTCTTTGTTTTGCTATAGTCATGTCCTAGATTTTGATTTGGAGCCCAATCAGGGTTGTTTTGCTCATAAATAGAAGACGGTTTGCCTAGAATTAAAGTGAATATAAATTTCAACAAATGATCGACAAGATTCAATATACTACGTTTTAACTCGTGTATCAGTCGCTAATCCTGAAGGCTAGATTTGTTCTTATCTGCTTATCTCTTGAAGAAATAATATAGAAAAACACTAAAAACGAAGTAATAATATTCTTACCTGTTATAAAATGATCGCTGCAGACTCTTAAGGTTTTGTATTTTGTGTCTGAAAGATCAGACCTCCTGATCTTCGCTAACCACTTCTTCCGTCCCTCTATGCTTAAAGCTTCCTTATTTTTTGTTCTTTCTGGTTACTATAGCAGGTAATCTATAATAACTTTTATCTTTCTATCTGTTTGAGCGATTTGAGCAACCATAAATGCAACAAAAATTAACCATTACTTAGTTTTCGAAGTCGGTTTTGCCATATCGCTTACTAATTATACGCTACGGTTGTCCTCCAGTTCGCGCATAGCAACCGTTGTAAAGGGTCTATATATTGGAACAAGATTTATGGTCGATATTTATCACTGATGATATATATTTTACTGATTTACGTGTCACTGAGATATCTGTTCGTTTGGGTTGGGCTGACGTCTAAGATGCTAGGGGGGGTCAGTGCGCTTGACCCGGGACCGGCTGCGAAATCTTTAGTGAAAAAGAGTTGCTGTACGAGATTTTCCCCAGACTCGTACGAAGAGTTACAGAAGCAAACATGCCCGCACTCAAAGCCGTATACGTTTGTTTTTTTTTTTTCCGAGTAAAAATAGAGGCTTTTCGAATAATCGAATAAAATACATTTTATTGTTCAGGGGTGGAAACAAACTTCTATTACAGAACTTCTACAGTAACTTTACTTTTTCCAAAATAACGTAAATAGTGATTTAATAATAAGTAAACGAATTATCGAGTGAAGTTAGAATTGTTCGTACTCCTCTGGTTCACCAAACCCTTGTTGCAAGCTGACTTTAATAACCACAAAAATGCCATAAGTAAAGGTTACCATGGCGATGAGCATAGCAATGACAGGATCAAGCCACCAGGTTTCTGATGCGTGTTTGTAGATGATGGTGCTAACAAGGATTCCAAGAGCCATGACAGCACCTGACGCTGAGTCAAAGGAATCCGTTCTCATGGTAACGCTGTGAAGGTGTTGCGCCACTTTAAATTTTGCATAGAATAAAAGCGAGTAGCAAAGGGCTCCCAGTGTTGAAATGACAATGATGGTGATTGTTTTTAGTGGCTCAACTTGGTTGGCGAGACAATAAATGGCACGTGTAAACATCATTACTGCTGAGAGCAAGAAACCAACAGCAATGATAACACAGGATGTCTTCTCTTTCTGAGGGACTTCACTTGGCGCAAGACGTTTGTAGAACCGCCAAACGACACTTCCAGATGACAAGAGCCCGAGTAATGCATCAAAAGCAAAAGCGAACTCGGCTGAGCTGTTTGACACTTCTGAGCAGACAAGAGCAGCGATTCCTAAGACGAGAATAACGCAGATTGAAACAAACGATACAACCAGAGCAAGCAGTCGCCATGATCCCAAGTCTTCTTCCGATGTATTGGACTCGTCTTTAGGTCTATTAAAAGTCCCAAAATAATCCTCGTTGGCTTGATTCTCCTTGTTTAAAATGTCTTGTTGGTCACATAACGGTTTGGACTGACTGATCTTTTCGTCCAGTTCCATCGGTCATAGGTGAGGGTTATTTCATCTACACACTGGCTCAGTGACCAATTCAAAAACTGTTCCTTTTCTGTTTCTCGGCTCTTCTATAGAGGTAACTTTCCTTCCTTATGGAACAGAGCTTCTAAAGCATAAATTTATACTTGTCGGTTAAACATCCTTTATTCTGGCCGTTTCTGCCCGAGGTGTTACCTACTTTAACGCCTCTTTTTCTGTACTAAGTTCCTTTAACGGTTTTCTCGAATCGCAACATTTTTGTCAATCAACCTTCACGAGATGAGAGTTGTTTTAATGGATTATAAAAACTCAACTTATCTTTGACGATGCATTGCTATCTTTCCAAGGTGGAGAAAACTTTATTGGATCAAAGAACAAGCCTGAGGGTGAAAGTGCTTTATAAGTAATAATACTAATAGTTGCACGACTGATTAATAAAATCTATAGATTACTATAGTTTCCAAAAATAGCTCCAGAAGAAATGCTCAAACGATTTATACACACCCAAAGGCCATGCCATGTTAGAAGAGGCAATTTGCCGCAACTCGCAAAGCAACGATGAGAAATAAAAAACATTGTAAGTAGCGCTTGAAATGTCACACGTAGCATTTTTCTCGCAACGTTGCGAAAAGTAGCAGGTCCGTAGGCTGGGGGAGTTCGAGGGGTTCGGACGAACCCCCCCACCTGCTGATGAGGTCCGGTTTGGAGTTCTCTTTCTGCTCTTTGAGGCTCTTTAGAAAATTAACATCACGTGAAATAAAGCAAAGACATACAGGTCCAGTCTTTTTGAAAAACGAACCCACCCGTCAAGAATGCAGCCTACGGGCCTTAGTAGACTGCTGTTTTACTTTTCTTGCAACTCGCAAAGCAATTTTTCGTTGTTTTGCGAGTTGCAAAGAAGGGATGTTACAAGCGCAATTTTTTTTATGCAACTTGTCTTGCAACGAGCGTTGGGTTGCCATTTGCAAGAAAAATTGCACCGTTTTACATGGCCTTAAAAGAGAAGGCTTTTTATATCTAATTTTCAGTTTGTACCTTTCCCTTTTAAACAAAATTTTTTTACAATGCATAATACTACAGCAATAATATTCTCTTCCATGTCCCACGATAGGTAGAGTTAAAAATACTACTTTTAAATTCTCATGTGAAATTAGAAACCCTTCATAATCAAACTAGTTCAACTACACATGTTAAATATCATCTTATTCCCATATGTCTTGGTTTTATTTCTTAAATGAGGCAAATTAAAGGATTAGATGCGCCAGCAGAAAATCGCGCGCTTTCCTTAAAATTAAAACTGCGCTTATAGCATATGGTGATGATGTAAACCACTTTACATGCATTAGGACTAATGGTATAAAATTTCTGTATTAAGGCCGATCTACACGGTACAGCTTTTCTCTACAACTATCGCATCCAATCTGCTGACGCCATTTTGTTGTATACAACAGTCGTAAGGAGGGGTTTTAGAGTGTTGTGAGCATGCCTTCAGCAGTTAGCATGCGACAGCTTTAAGGAAACGTTGTACCATGTAAATAGGCCTTAAGCAGGTTGTAGGGTGTTGTGAGCATGGTGTCAACAGATTGTATGTGACAGTTGTAGGGAAAAGTTGTACCATGTAAATAGGCCTTAAGCAGGTTGAAGGGTGTTGTGAGCATGGTGTCAGCAGTTAGCATGCGACAGCTTTAAAGAAACGTTGTACCGTGTAAATTGGCTTCACTTTATAAAACCTGACACCAGATGATGTTTTTAGATGTAATTTCTGGTTAGATTTACTCCTTTTGAAAGAACGTTAGGTATTACCAGGGCTCGACACTAACGGTAGTCTGCTAGTCTCAGACTAGTGAATTTTTGCCTTGGACTAGTAAAAATAACATTGACATAGACATCGAGACTAGTAGATATCCACAGGCACTGGTCCAGGGACTAGAGCCTGAAAAAGTTAGTGTCAAGCCCTGATTACTAGAGTCAAAGTGACAATATCTAAACTAAAGGTATTTTACTTTTAGTTCGGAAACCTTTGACTGTAACTTTGGCTGTACGTTTATTCTCGGCGTGAGATTTTTGAAAGGAAGGACTGTTTTTGCAGTTTACCAATTTTATTTTAAATTAATGAAGTATTTTGAGGAAAATTTAGATGAAGTTTCGGAGATTCTGTTAGATTTCGAAATGATCAAACCGTCAGTCCAAATTTATGAGACACTATAGAAATATCGATTCCAAATGTCTGTGTTACTGACGTAATTTAGCTGTAACTGATGTAGACCAAAAGACACGCGGCAGGGCCTGGGAAGGAGAGTGAAGAGGAGAGTTGTGATTGACAGCTCATTAAACATGTGATACGAACATTAATGAATGAATAAGATTTTTATTGGTTTTATTTACTTTTGTAATATTTTTTCATATTTGGTTTATGAAAAGTAAATGGCCAGCCTTTATGTACATCTAGCGCTCGTTAGCCTTAGCCTTGTTAATAAATATAATACATTCTAATTATTTACTTGTCACACTATATCAAGTTCTTTCCAACTTGGCTCGATTTTGTCCCATGTTCACACGAGACTATTCCTTTGGGCAACATATTTTATATATTTTTTTTGATACATTAGTATGGAAATACTTGGAAAAGGAGCATGTTTCTGAATGGGTTAAAATGGGACAAGTTGAAAAGACCTTTGGTAAAGGGAAGTTATGATTTTATTTGATAAAGAAAAGAGAGAGAAGTTGTAATCTTAAGAGAACTTATTTCAAATTAAAAATAAAAAGTTAAAACATTTGAACCTTTGGGGAATGGAGAATGTCTTCTCTCTACCTCCCCATAGGTAAATCTTGTCTCTCTTTTCGTTCTTAAACTTATGGTTACATTTAACACTAGAGATGGAATCAGAGAACACGGGCCGCCTAAAGCACCGAATCTCTTTATAAATAATTTATGCCATCTAATAATATTCCACAAATATATCGCTATGATTTTTTCCTTTTAATAATACTAAATTGCTTTGAAATACTATTTGCTTAAATGAAATCATTTGTAAAACGAATAAATCCAAATCTGAAATCAAATTTTAAAAAATGAGTAAAAATATAAGGAGAACAAAAATTTTTTAAACAAAATTAAGTTTCATTTGAAGGGCAAAATAGCAACGATTTCTTTACTAGCTAGAACTATACAAAATGTTTATCAAAATAGCTCGCTATGCTCGAATGAGAATATTAGATTTTTATTTTATCTGTAAAAAATCTCAACGTACAAATAGTTGAGAGTATAGCACTAGACTTCTAATAGGACGCCGCGTTTATGAATTAGTTGAGACTAGACCCGGGAGACTAGAATAGCAACCAATGTCAGTCTTCGGACAGCGTGTAAAGAACGTGAAAACTGGAGCATTTCGTTGACGAGTGAGGAACGTATAATACTCTAGAAATAGTGCAATTCACCAATAATTGTAGCCTATTTCGTTGATTAGCAGTTGTTTCTTTTCATTTCCCTTGGCCATGTTAAAGCTGCAACATCTAAACCCAATTTCTTTTAACAGTGCTTTTCACATAACTCTTGACAAGTTTTCCAAGTTTGTTCCCAAGTTCAGAAGTTCAAACTGTACTTCGGAAGTTCAAAACGAACTTCGTTGGCGAACTACGAACATACTATCCGCGCAAATTCGGCAATTCGATAGAACTGGATATGTTTGCAAATATTATTTTAAACGTTGACAACCATGTCTCGCCTCAGCAGTATCAGCTCTATTGTTATACTTCAAGACTGAACTTTGATTCTATCGAATTATCGAATTTGCGTGAGAAGTAAGTTCGAATTAACTTCGAACTAACCTGGGAACTCACTCGCCAAACGTTATGTCAAATCCACAGTAAAAGAAATCAAATTTAAACTTGTTAAATCTGGTTAACATTCTTTTGCTTCTGCTGTCCAAAATATGAAGAACCGCACGTTTCCTTGGTAACAAGTATCACGTGTATGAAGAACCGCACGTTTCCTTGGTAACAAGTATCACGTGTATGAAGATCCGCACGTTTCCTTGGTAACAAGTATCACGTGTATGAAGA